>VDFB02071964.1:0-21774 GCA_007258455.2 Sequoia sempervirens
CTCACAATTTTTATATCGAGGAATAAATAAAGTGTTTCCATATCTTTGCATTTACAAATGTTTGTTTGATTGTCAATAGACTTTGGAATTTTGCAATTTCTTTCCAATATTGATTCTATTATATCAAACTATATGTGTAATTATTTCTAAAAATTTGAATGCAAAATAATCCATCTATTGAAGGGGAAACTTATCGCTTATTCTTTTCTTGTGTCTCATTGTGGGTGTGGAATAAATGGGCTTTGTATCATTTGTCTGTATTCACTTCATTCTAAATCAATTCATTGAATTTACTTTCATGGTAATGGGTAAATGTTACTATTCCTTTCATGTTTTCTGGTTAAAAGCATACCTAGTATTTTCCATTCATTACATATCTTTCAAAGGTAGCCGCTCCTTGTAAAATAAGCAGAGAGAACTTACAAATACTATTCTGAGTGACTCAACTATTAGTAATATTTTTTCTTCTTGTTGGGCATTCTAAGTTATTTTATTTCATTCATTTTTTGAAGGAAAAATATGTTTACTAACATGATTATACTTAGATCACATGGGTTGCTTTTCTGAGAGAAAAGAGTCAAGCCTTGGATAGGTTTAAGGTATTTAGAGGAAGAGTGGAGAATGATGTAAATCTGAAAATAAAATTTTTAAGATTGGATAGAGGTGGTGAGTTCACTTTTGATGAATTTAATACATTCTGTGAGAAGCATGGCATAAAAAGACAGTATTCTGCTTCGAGAACCCCACAACAGAATGGAGTAGTTTAAAGGAAAAACAAGACAGCACAAGAAGCTGCTAGAATTATGATGAATGACTCTAATGTACCAAATGTATAATGGAGAGAAGCGATACATACTATTGTTTATGTTCTTAATAGAGTTTAGATCAGACACAATAGCACAAAGATACATTTTGAGTTATGGACTGGTAAGATTCCTACTGTGAAATATTTCAAGGTATTTGGAAGCTTATGCTATATTAAAAGAGATGATGAAAATCGTGGAATTTTTTATGCTAGATGTGATGAGGGAATATTTCTTGGATACTCTACCACTAGCAAGGAATACAAATGCTTGAATAAAAGATTGATGAAGATCATTGAAAGTGCTAATGTGAAAGTTGATGAGGACATACACAAACCTATTGAGATAAGTGAAGTTGAACCTAATGATCCTATCCATGGACATATGCCTAAAGAAAATAAGGAGAAGGAAGAAGAATAACAAGCATAAGAAGAAGAACAAGAACAAGAATAACAAGAACAAGAACAAGTAGAAGAAGAAGAAAAGAAGAATGAACCAAAACCTATTGCTAGGACTCCTAAATATGTACAAACAAATCATCTAGAAGATCGGATAATTGGAGACAAGAGTGAAGGTGTAAAGACAAGAAGTAGAGTTGTAGCTAAGGTAAATTTCTATTTACTCTCTAAAATAGAACCTAAAATTGTAAAGGAATCATGTGAAGATGAAAGTTGGATGAGAGATATGAAAGAGGAATTGCATAAAATAGAGAAGAATTAGACATGTGAACTAGTCCCTAGACTTGTGAACAAGAATGTGATTGGCTCAAAATGGGTGTTACGGAATAAATTGAATGAAAATGGAGAAGTAGTAAGAAATAAGGCAAGATTGGTATGCAAAGGATATTCACAAGTTGAAGGCATAGATTTTGAGGAGACATTTTCCCCTATGGCTAGAATGGAAGCTATTAGAATGTTTTTGGAATTTTTTGCACACAAGGACTTCAAAGTATATTAGATTGATGTTAAGTCAACTTTTCTGAATGGTGGGCTAGAGGAAGAAGTGTACATGGAGCAACCTGAAGGGTTTCACCTATCTGAAAATTCAGACATGGTTTGTAAATTGAAGAAAGCATTGTATGGATTGAAGCAAGCTCCCAGAGCTTGGCATGCAAGACTGGATAGATATCTGACAAAGAAAGGATTCAACAAAGGTTCCGCTGACAACAACCTCTACTTCAAAATGGAAGGTAATAAGATGTTGATTGTAGTAGTTTATGTTGATGATATAATTTTTGGAGGAAATGAATGTATGTGTAAAAAATTTGCTAAAGAAATGTAGAAAGAATTTTAGATGTCTATGATTAGTGAATTGAATTTATTCCTTTGTCTACAAGTGAAGCAAACTAACAAAGGGATATTCATTTCATAATATAAGTATGTAAAAAAATTGTTATAAAAGTTTGGGATGGAGGATTCTAAATTAGTTTGTACCCCTATGGTAACTGGATGTAAATTGAGAAAGGATGATGAATCTACTAAGATTGATCAGAGAAAATGCAGATCCATGATTGGCAGACTGCTATATATCACTACTACTAGACTAGATATTATGCATGCAGTGGGTTTAGTTGATAGATTCCAAGAAGATCCTAGTGAAAAACATCTTATGGCTGTAAAAAGAATATTTAGATATCTTAAAGGAACACCAGATTATGGACTGTGGTACACTAAGAGTAATGATTTCACCCTGAGTGTTTATACAGATGTTGATTGGGTTAGATGTATAGATGACTAGAAGAGTACCAGAGGTGGTGCTTTCTTTCTTAGTGAAAGACTAGTTTCATGGCTGAGTAAAAAGAAAGACTCAATTTCTTTATCCACTGCAGAGGCTAAATATATTGTTGCGGCATCCTATAGTACACAAGTTTTGTGGAAGAAGCAAACCCTGAAGGAAATTGGAGTAGTATGTGATGAGCCTATTTCTATTTTCTTTAACAATACAAGTGCAATAAACATTTCAAAGAACCTAGTTATTCATTCAAGAATGAAGCACATATCTATCAAGTATCATTTTTTGAGAGAAAATGTACTAGAGAATTAGGTTAGATTGGAGTATGTAACTACAAGGAAACAAATTGTGGACATATTTATTAAGGCTCTTTTGAAGGATAATTTGAGAATCTTAGGGAAAGGTTGGGGGTCATTTTCTCTCCTAACTAGGTGCACATGAAGGTGCATCAGTCCAATGAATTCCAAGATTCTTCATTTTCTTGGATTGATTCATGTGTCTACTCCGCAATGGGAGTAGAAAAGCTTTCTCATTGTTTCAGTATGAGTGTACTCCTAAGGGGGAGTAATCAAAGCAGTTGTTGTTCTCCATTGATGTCAAAGGGGGAAGAAAAGGTTATGTGTTGCCATCAATGAAAAATAGGGAGATTGCTGCAAGTATGAGCTTGTCTAATGGTGTTGTCATTAATGTTGTCATTGATGTCAACACTGTTTAGTATGTTGCAGATTGTACATGTATGGTTGAGATGTTGGTGACATGTTGTGAGTACATGGAGCTAAATTTATGGTGTTGTAGATATTTTGGTATGATGAGTTTCCAAGTGCTTTTGAGAAAATTAATAAATAAGATCTAAGTCAAAGTGTTGAGTGTATTTAGTGTGTGCTTCGATATGTGCTCCACATTTCTCCTATGGTGATCCTATGTTTGTGTAGATATGAAGGTGTGTTTATGGTGATCTAATGATGATATAGGCTAATTTTTAGTTTCCAATGAGATGGTACGTAGAAGTTGTGTCCACTAGTATATGTGTTCTACTGGCAGTGTTAGTGTTATGTGGACTGAGAGAAATATGTTTGCTCTGCATTCCTCTACTGATTTGTTTTAGATCATGCAAATCTAGTAGATATCTTGTGAAGGTATTTCCCATGCTTTGGTGAAAATTTTTGTGGTTTGGTGATCAATAAATCATGTTTCAATGTTTATGTGTGTGTCTACATAGCCTGTATTGACTGGTGAAAGGAGTTCAGTGTTTGAAGCCTTTTGTTTTGCTGCAGATGTATCTAGAAGATTCTGAGATGTAGTCTCATGCATAATGAAGAATGTTGTGTCATCTGCATGTCATCCTCTTGTTGGGAAGTGTGTGCATCATTGATAATTTGGGTTTTCATTAGGTTTGGATGACCTAGTGTTTACACTTCATTCGAAGAATAAAATTTAATTGAGGAAGCATGTAGAAGATTCAAGAATATTATTTTTATGTTTTTATTGGTCCCGTCTTATTCCTTTCCACTGTGGGAATTTAGATTTTTTGACCTAATTTGAATTTACGAAATGGTGTATTGTGGCCAACCTTAGTAAATGTTTCTAAGGTTGAGAATGGTGGGTATGTGTAGGATCATGATGGGCCAAAAAGTGGTGATATGATGGGTATGTAGCTGACAACTTTTTTTAACCCAAAATTGATGAAATGAAAAGGGTTTTCAAGGAGATTCTCAACTTTCCATAATATAAATTATCTTTTACTTTTGAATTTAATAAAAATTATTATTCATTTTCTATTTGAATTATGACTAAATTCTCAATTAATAGGCTAATTGAAAAAAAAAAATCTCTAGCTTTCAAATGATATCACATTTTTTGAATCTGAAACATGCATCACATTCTATGCTTAAGTATACTTTCTGATTTAAAAAAAAATTTCATGAAGTTTTGACCAAGTTAAGGTGGTCAGACATATGACTTTTTATATTTTTTTAAAAGTTGTAATAAAAAAATTCATAATTAATTATTTACTTGGAAAAAAATTACAAAAAAATATGCATCACATTAAGGCATGAGTCCTCTACTTATATCTAAATCTTATAAAAAAATATTATCATTTTATTGTGAAAGTTTAGGGTGAATTGGAGACAAACACACACACTTCTTATTTTTCCTTAAAATTTAAGTGCTATTTCATTGGAAATTTCCAATTTCCCCACCAAATAGATTTAAAAAAAACTAGTAGTTTAAAATTACATTCAAATGCGTTACAAATTCTGCACTTTTTATATATTTTTGAGAATAATATAGATAGCGATATTCAAATTTTTACATCAAGTTTCCTAACTTCGGGGATTTTCTGGATTTTTCATAAAAAGGGCCTATTTTTTCCATGATGATTGTACACATACCCTGGTATAAAAGCTGTTGGAGTTAACAACCCAAGATCTTCAATCTGCAACGCCAAAGAACCTCCACAAGAGATAGAGAGAAGCAACAATGGAAGATGCTATTCCACCAAACAAGGATTGCAATATGATACAATATGATCAATGCAATACTATACAATGCTATATGCCATCTATTAACAAATATGCTAGAGATGCCTTGCTTATAAAGGCAAGGATGAGAGATAGGATAAGACAAGATCATGACAAGTGTCTTAATCCTATCACATGAGACAACTAACTCATAACTTAGGAAAGTGGAAATTCTAGATAAGACAACTAATGCTTATCTAGATATGACAACTAATATCCTAAGTAAACTTAACATGTGAATTAAGTCCCCTAAGTCCCTAGTAAAGGAATAAACTAGGTACAAGACTTATTCCTGCTTATACTTAAGTTACGAAAGAACAAACTAATACATAGTAAAGATGGGTCCGGCAGCTAGGCTGATGAGAGTACCATGTACAAAGACAAAAACTCTCATAGCGGAGAAAAGGAGGAGAAAAACCACATTGGGAAAACTCCTCTCCAAAAGAGAGAAAAGAAACAAAGAAAACTAATGAAGGAAGGAGGACTCCTTAAGACCCCCCAAGGACAACTTCCTTCACCCCAAGCATCGATCGCAACTGAAGATAACGAGGCGACGCCAAAGTTTTAGTGAAGATGTCTGCAACCTGCTGATCTGTAGGCAAATACTCCAAGCTGAGAACACCATCTTGGATGAGTTGCCTGATGAAGTGCATGTGGATCTCAATATGCTTAGTCCGCTGATGCTCCACTGGGTTGCGTGAAATATGAATGGCACTCTGATTGTCACACCAAAGAGTAGTGGGCTGAGTGGAAGGGAATCCGAACTCAGTCATCAACTGTCGAAGCCACAAAACCTCTTGACTAGCCAACACAGCACCTCGATACTCAGCCTCTGTCGATGATAATGGAATAGCAGTCTGCTTCTTGCATGACCATGCAATCAGACCAGAACCAAGGCAAAAGACAAAGCCAGAAGTAGACTTCCGATCATTGACATCACCAGCCCAATCTGAGTCAGTGAAGCCCACAATCTGAGATGCACCTAAAGTGTAGTGAATGCCAAAATGAGTAGTACCACGAATGTATCTCAAGATACGCTTGGCGGCTTTCCAATGACTCTCATGAGGCTCTTGTGAGAAGCGAGAGACAAGTCCAACTGCAAAGGAAATATCAGGACGACTATGTGTCAAGTACAAAAGACTGCCAACCAACTGTCGATACAAGGTAGGATCAACTGTAGGAGTAGTGCAATTGGAAGGCAGTCACAACCTTACGGCCCAGATGGAGTAGAGGCGGGGCTTTACAATCAGCCATACCAAATCTGAGAGCAGTCAAAGGGCAGCAGAGGTCCTGGTTGGGAGGTGGGAGGTGGTCTGGGAACTGAGGAGAAGTAGAAATGCCCAGGGGCCGGGGTGGGACCCATCCAGCTCAAATTTGCTGCAGATGTGGGAGGTGGGAGCTCACTGAGGTGATCAGCCAGAGTAGGGGCACGCAGTGGAGTCTCTCCGTGTCCTCTGTGTATAAGCCCCGTGGGATCGAGATAGCCCAGCCGGGGAGGTGTAACCGAGGAAACAACAAGAAAGTGTCCATCTTCTCATACCAAGACCCAGGGGCTTGTTTGAGACCATACAATGAACGTTGAAGCCTGTAAACAAGTGAAGAGTCTTGCACAAAACTTGGTGGCTGCTCCATATAGATCTCCTCATGAAGATCCCCATGCAAGAAGGCACTCTTCAAATCCATCTGATACACTGACCATCCTTGTGATGTCACTATAGCAAGGAAAAGGTGAATAGAATCTATCTTGGAAATAGGAGCAAAGGTCTTACAATAGTCAATTCCTTCAACTTGAGAAAACCCCTTTGCAATAAGATGATACTTGTACATGTGAATGGAACCATCTATTTCATACTTGGTATGATACACCCACTTGCACTGAACCAAATTTCTTCCCTTAGGAAGAGGCATAAGATCCCAATCATGATTCTTCATCAAAGAAGAATACTACGACATCCATAGCACTATCCCACTCTGGAATACGGCTTGTCGAAAACCGGGGATCATCTGGCGCATGACTCAAAGACTAATTCGGAGATGCGAGAGCGAGTGTGGCAGTATGCAGTAGGATCACCAACAAGAGGACCAGCCTCCTCAAGAGTAACTCGAGCCCATCGTGGCCTAGTGGGTGAGTGAGGAGGAGGTTCATCAAGACCATCATCAAAATCTTCCTCAAGTAGCAAAGTAGAATCAACTGAAGAAGACTGAGTAGGTTGTGATGAAGAAGAAGTCAAAGGAGGATCTAGCTGGGTGAAGGTCTCAGAAAACTAAACATCACGTCGGAAATGAACCTCTCATGTGTTAGGATCAAATAATCTGTATGCCTTCACATCCTCACAATAGCCAACAAAAATGTAACGCTGACTCTTCTTCTCCATGGATTTACGCCGACCATTCGGAATGAATGCCCAAGCCTCACTACCAAATACTCTGAAGAAGGAAAAATTTGGCTTGTGATGAGACCAAGCCTCCTCAGGGGTCATATTTCGCACTGCCTTGTGGGGCATACGATTCTGAATATAGTTGGCACAATTGACAGCTTCGGCCCAAAAAGCAGGAGCCATGGACCTAGACTGAATCATACAATTGGCCATTTCCCTGAGAGTCCTGTTCTTTCTCTCGGCCACACCATTCTGCTGAGGAGTGTAAGGAACTGTGTGCTGATGAAGAATACCATTCGCACTGCAAAAATCCTGAAATGCCTGATTAACATACTCCCCCCCATTATCGGTGCGTATCTGTCGAAGAGAAAAACCTGACTGCTTCTCCACAAATAATTTGAAAGTCTTGAAGTTGGTGAGGACTTCACTCTTGAGCTTCAGAAAGTAGACCCATGTCCGGCGGGAAAAATCATCAATGAATGTTAGCACATACTTGGCCCCTGAAAAAGAAGGAGTTGGGAAGGACATAAGATCGCTATGGACCAACTCAAGGGGTGTGGTTGCACGTGTAGCGTGACCTTTAGGAAAAGTATCTTGATGTTGCTTGCCAAGAACACATCCTTGACAAACACCATCTGTGCAAGTGATCTTAGGAAGACCAACCACTAAGTTATGTACTTTCATTTGCTGAAGATATCTATAATTCAAGTGTCCAAATCTCTCATGCCAAAGCTTGCTCATTGAATCAGCATGAGCAACAAAACATGAACCTGATGTAGACTCAAAACCATCAAATCGATACAAATGATTCTCATGATCAACTACTCCTGTTGCGACAACCTTCTCAGGATCTTGCAACTGTCTAATAGTCACATTTTGTGGAGAAAACTCAACTAACTTCCCATCGCCAGAATGACAAATCTGATATACAGAAAGAAGATTCGCTGAAATATCAGGAACAAGTAAAACATCCTCAATGCACCCATCTAGCATTTGAACGGAGCCTGTCCCCAAAACTGGAATCTGTGAAGAGTTCCCAACTGCAATCTGAGAAGTAGAAGTATGAACTATGGAATCAAGTAGATCTCGTGAATTTGTCATGTGATGTGAGGCACCTGAATCAAGAATCCAACTATCTGAAGGTGAATGCATAGCTCGTGCAGAAAGAGCTTGCCCTTTGCCCATGGAAGAAGGCTTAGCCACTGAAATATTATGCTTCTTCATAGCTTCCTCTAAGGCCTCTAATCTCTTAAAGCAATGAGATGCATCATGTCCAGTTTTGCCACAAAATGAACAAGGATCTCCGTTCTTTTTCTTGGACTTGGAGGAAGAATCTCCAGAGGTAGAAGAAGAAGGAGATTGAGTGGACTTCTGATTGTTCTTCGGCTTCGGTTTGGAGGGATTCTCACTACTAGAAGATGATTCTGCTTTGGGCTTCTTCTTGTTCTTTCCTTTACCCTTGGATGTTTGAGCCATTAGAGCATGATTCTTAGAATTAGGTAAGGCATCCAACTGAATTAACTTGGCCTCCTCCCTAGTAAGACGCTCACAAAACAACTCAAATGTAGGCATTTTGTAATCTTTCCCTATTGCATCCATAGTTGAATAGAAAGTAGAAGAAAACACTTGATAAGTCCCCTTTAACTTAGACAGAATCAAGAAGATACATTCATCACTAGATACATCACGTCCACAACCTTTCATCTGTGACAAAATCATCTTGAATTGAGCAAGAAAATCCTGCATGGAAGGAAACATATCTGGAGAGAGGGATTGAAGTTCTGCTTGAAGTTGCAAGGTTCTGAAATGATTTACTTTACCATACAATTCTTCAAGTTTGTCCCAAACATTCTGAGGTGTTTTGCACTCCGAAATATGAAATAACAGATTATCAGATACATGTAAGCCAATGAGCCCTTTTGCTTCATCCATTTTACATCTATGGACAAACTTTTCATAATCCCTTGTAAATTCAGGTTGTTCTGCATCTAACATTGGCCATAGACCCTTAGATTGTAACAACTGAGTCATTTTTAGCTTCCATGTATGATAATTATGTGGAGTGAGTGGTTCAATTTGCCTTAGATCTGCCATGATTCACCAAAATAAAAGGACAATGTGGCACTTAAATTGTGCCTTTCACCCCCCCCAGAATATATTAAAACCTAATTTTGCAACCCCCCCAGCAAATTACAATGAACAAAACTTGCAATTTTACAAGTGACAAGCTCAAATCAACCGTTTATAACACACGGTGATTTTTACAATTTTTCAGAATAAGGAGCTTGAAAAGATGAAAATAGAGATTACAAACAGAATCCTTGCGATTTTCTGATCAATTTCAAAAAAAAGTTTGCCAAATTTTGACTTCGTTGGCAAAAGTTACATCAAGAACAAGCAATAAATGCACTTGTACCTTCAAGTTGAAAAATCTGGCAAAAACTGGAAAAATCTGGAAAAATAACCTGCACCACTGCGAAGTTCGTCGAACCACCTTTCCGACAATATCTCGTTTGCTGAAATCCAACTTCGTGACGAAAAGTTATGTAAAAATGAAAAAAATGCCTATTTTAGGCACTTTGAAGGCTAACAGGGAGCAAAAAATAAGCCCTCGGGGGCTGGCGTTCGGTCACCCACGTGACCAGGCACTGACAGTCTGCAGAAAAAATTCCGCGCGGTTTACCCGCTGGCGGTTTTCGTCGGCGGTCGGCGGTGTGACCGGGCGGTCTGCACGCGGTCGCGGTCGGCGGTGGAGACCGCTGGCGGTCGGCGGTAGCGACTGGCGGGCGGTCGGCGGTAGAGGAGGCCGCTGGCGGCTCTTAAGCCGCTGGCGGGTAAAACAAACCCTGCGGCCGGCGGTTAACCAAGGGGCGCAGGCACAAAATCTATGACTTCGTCTGCAGCCACTTAAACCAATGGCCCAGCTTCAAATATTTTGTGCATTTTCAAAAAATAAAATACGACCGAGGAAAAATAAATTAAAATATAATAATTTTTTGAAAAATTTTCACGACAACGCCCGTTACTGCTTAGCGGAGGCGATGGTACTCTGCTAAAAATTTTTTGCCCCGAAGACAACTTTTGCCGAATATAGGCAAATTATATATCAAAAAAATTGGAAACGGCCACCCGGACGCAATGGAAGACTTAGTTTTGGCTCAAAGTGCACCTGTAAAAAGTTGTTCACCAGATCTGAGCTCGAAACCCTTCTTTGCCACAGCTGCAAATGGTGACGAAATTAAGTGAAACAAAAGCCAGATCTGACTTTTTCGAGCCTCCTGGACGCAATGGGACAGCCTAAAATGCTGCCTCTATAGCCAAAAGCGTTGCAATCACCAGATCTCACCAAAAATGCAAGCATGCAATATAGGATACAAGAACTCAAAAAATGACAATAGAAATTGATGGAAACTCTCTAATAAAGAAATGGAAGGGGCTTGCCAAATTCAAAGCTCTGATACCATGTTGGAGTTAGCAGCCAAGATCGCTGTCCTGGCATGAAAAGAACCTCCACAGAGATAGAGAAGCAATGATGGAGAGAT
Source organism: Sequoia sempervirens (assembly GCA_007258455.2). Taxonomy (NCBI): domain Eukaryota; kingdom Viridiplantae; phylum Streptophyta; class Pinopsida; order Cupressales; family Cupressaceae; genus Sequoia; species Sequoia sempervirens. The sequence continues at coordinate 10,977 of VDFB02071964.1, forward strand.
GCTATTCCGCAAACAAGGATTGCAATATGATACAATATGATGTTCTGGCTTTTATGCAATACTTATATGCCATCTATTAACAAATATACTAGAGATGCCTTATAAGGGGCAAGGTTATAGAGGAATAGGATAAGACAAGATGCGTGGCAAGTGTGTCCCTATCATGAGATTTCAATAACCAACTACCTAGAGAGAAGTGGAAATTTCTAGATAAAGGCTTGACTGTACTTATCTAGATATGACAACTAATATCCTAAGTAAACTTAACATGTGAATTAAGTCCCCTAAGTCCCTAGTAAAGGAATAAACTAGGTACAAGACTTATTCACACCAACAAAAGCAAGGCAGGTTGTGAAGAATTATATGATAGCGTAAAGTGATGAAAGAGTGTGCTGAAGGCAGTGAATTGAAGGCTTTTGTAATCTTGTGAATGTGATTTAATTGTTGTGGTGGATCTTTTGTTCTCTTTTGTATCTATAGGTAGTGAGCCTCCTTGTTGGATAGTGAGTCATTTGTAGGCAGTAAACCTTTGTATTTTGACAGTAAGTCCTCTTTGGGCAATGGGCCCTTAGTAGTGAGCCTTTGTATTTAGTTTATAATATTTATATTGTGAGTTAACCCTCACTGTGTTTTTCCCCTTATTGGGTTTTCCATGTAAAAATATGGCATTCATTGTGTTGATTTACTTTATGTTATCTATGTTTCATGGTCATATTTAATAAAAAAATAGTGTGGTTGAAGATTTGATAAGTGACAAAGTTTTAAGTTTGAATTTGTGTGACAACTAATTCAAACCCCCCTCTTAGTTGTCCTACACCTATTTAACAGGTTTATGGTATGCTAAACATGATGACTTCACTTTACAAGCTTACACAGATGCAGAATGGGTTGGATGTATAGATCACAGGAAGAGCACAAGTGGAGGTGCTTTCTTCCTTGGTGGTAGATTGGTCTCTTGGCACAGTAAAAATCAAGAATCTATTGAGCATTATCTACAACTAAAGTAGAATACATATTTGTTGCCTCATGTTGCTCTCAAGTTCTCTAGATGAAAAAAACACTAAAAGATATTCATGTAGAATATTCAAAACCTATTTCCATTATGTGTGACAATTCTAGTGTAATAAATATCTTTAAAATCTAGACATGCACTCAAGAACCATGCACATATCTATTAAGTACCATTTCTTGAGAGAAAAAGTGAGTGAGAAAGAAGTTCAACTTGAATATGTGAATATTGGTGAGCAAATAGCTGATATTATTACCAAACCATTTCTCAAAGAGACATTTGAGTATTTGAGAATGAGATTGGGAGTTGTATCTCCCTCTTCCAACACTTAGTTGGATATGAAAGTTTATATTTCAGAGGGAGCTTGTTGTATTTCATCTTACATCCCTAAGTTTGTTCTACTCCAAGGGGGTAGAAGTGTTAAGTTTGAAGTTGAAGGAGAGATGGTTGTTGCTCTCATAGTAATTTTTAATGTTTTACTACCCTTTACATGTTTCCTAACAATGAGGATTATTGTTATCCAATATTATTGCTACTCTTTATGCTGGAACATGCATTATCTTTTGTTTAAATGCTAAATACGCACCTTGTTATGTTCATCATAGGGGGGGACAATCTGAAAGTGGTGTGTTTAGTTAGCTATCTATTTAGTTTTATGGCAAATGGGGAGATGATGGTCTGAAATTTATGGAAGCATAGTGGTATTTGATTTGTAAATGCTCTTAATGGAACTCTGTCATTATTTTCAAAGGGGGAGAAAGAATCTTGAAGGTGAATTTTATCTATATAATATGGAGATCAAATTTTAGTTTGGTAGCATAGTGATTCAATTGGTTGACATCAATTCCAAAGGGGGAGATTGTTGGCATTAGATGCAGCTTGTTGGAATTTTATTTTTGATTGGATAGCATGAGATTTCTATTGATGTCAACTCATGGAATACAATGTTTGTATGCAGCTACAAGATCTTGTATGCAGCTATAGGATTAGGTATAGCTATAGAAACATCTAATTTTGCAGTTACAGTTGTGTGGAGTTCATGAGACAGGAAGTTTACTGCATAGCGACAAGAGTTTCACAGTGACAAAGACTTAACAACTTAATTCAAAGTCAGTAGTGGTCAATATTTTAAATATGCAAACAAACAACTTTAGAGAATATTGACATGGAATTTAATGTATGTTGTAAAGAATTTGTGGCATGATGATGTGTTAGTAATAACTTGGTGATGAGGTGGATATTTGATTGATTAAGTCATTGTTCTCTTGCTAGGGTTTATGGATGTGTGGAGTGTTGTTTGACATGGCTGAAGGTGATTGGTTCAGTTATGTCATTGACAGCTATAGGATAATATGTAGTCGACTTAACCTTGAGTCATTTTTTTTTTAAACACTAGGTAGGGTGGATTAAACCTGAAGTTGACACCTCACTTATGGAAAGGTGGTGATATCATATTTTTTTCTTTTATTAAAATCTTATTTCCTTATTGTTCAAACAAAATCTAATTCTATTCCTTGCTTGCTAGGAAAACTTCTATAGTAGTGATTGGATGAAAAGCTTTAAATATTTTTCCATATCTTCTAAGTTGTATTGTGCTCAATATGATTCAATTAAAAATCATATTTTTTGGTTATTCTTTGCTTGAAGGTGAAGTCTCCTTCTGAAGAAACACTAAATGAAAAGTTTTTTTTTAATCTTTCATACCTATTGTTGAGGCTGTTAAAAAGATGGTGATGCACTAGATTAGGTTTTCTATTTCTTATTGATTTGATATCAGATTGTAAGCTATTGTTCAAGTGGAAAAATGGAGGCAAAAGAGATATGACATTTATGTTATTTCAAATATAGAAGAGACATATTTTATTAATGGAAGATAGTCTAAAAAGAAGAAGAAGCATCAAATCCTTAAACTATTCCAGAAAAGTATTAAAATTTTGCAGATGGAGGAACATGAAAAAGGATAATATTTAGGTTTTTATCTTTTTGCAATCATAGTATATTGTAAAAGGTGATTAGGGTAGATGCAAAAAAAAATTATGACAGTGATAAGTTACTCACATGCCACTATAGGAATGTTAGCTTGATATGCTATAGAATATATAAGAAATATGTAGGTAGTTTGCTACAGAAAAGTCAGAAAGTTAGTGAAAGAGTATTAAAAAAATATTTGTTTAAACATTAGGGCTACGGAATCTCCTTGTTCTATAGTAGTAATAATAAAAATATTGTTATTGTTCATTGCTAGTATGAGTGTTGAATATGTTGTTGTAACTGTGTGAGGTAAAATGTGTAAAAGGATAATAAAGTCACAAGCAATGAAATGTATTACATGAGAGAATTGAATCATAAAAATAATCTAATTGAAAACAAAAAAAATTATCTAAAATTGTTCTATTGTTCTCTATTCTCAAAGATTCTCTAAATCATTAGTGCTCTCAGATTTGGTATATTTCACTATGACTATTTGGATGACAACCTAATAAATGAGATGTCTAAAATGCTACATGATTGATATAAAAATGATATGATGCTAAGATTATGATGTTGTAAATGAAATTGGGGATATGAAAATGGATATGATACTAAATATTATGATGCAAATGATGCATAAAAGCTAAGATGATAATGGAAATGCAAACACTAAACTAAGACATGATATTAAACTAAAATGATTCTACAATGCTCAAATGCTAAATGCTAAATTGTTGTAAATGCTCAAATTCTCCAATGTGATTTTTGTATAGTAAGTTTATTCAATGATGGGATTACAAATTCAATAGAGTGGGCTTGTATTTATAGGATTTCCAAAGCATCTTGTGATGTGGCAGCAATCAACGGTCAAGATTTTAGCATGAGAGATGAATGGTGGATATGGAAGAAGTTAGAAAGCATCATGGAGAATGTTCCCTTGACCAAGGGCAACATACCAAGTGTATGAGGGATAAAATGTGTGAAAAAGCCAAGTGTCCAAGGTTTGTTTTGGAATTGGTTGAGGATAATGCAATTTAAATATTAGACATATTTAAATTATTCATGTGACACTTGATGAGGTGGCAAGAGGAAAAGTTAGATTCATGTGCTTAAATTCAAATTTGGGATTTAAATTTAGTGAAAAGATTATTAATTAAATAAAACAAACTATGTGAATTTATTTATTTAATTAAAATAGAAGAATGTGATTTTAGATTGAAGAATTAGAAGAGTGTGAACTATATAAATAAATTTGGAATTTATTTATAAGTAGATGAATTGAAGGGGTTTATTAATTAAATAACTTTTATTTAATTAATTAATTGTCTTGACCAATTTTAGGTGTATACATTTTTCCCCTCTTTGAAGTAATGTGTTTAGATGTTGCTTCAAAGAATAATTTGTTGTTGATTCTGACAAACAAAAAACTTGATGCCCCAGATGCTGATTTTTAGGTGATGATGGATATATGCCCCCTCAAGAGATAAATCGATGAATTTTTGAATTTTTTAGGATTTTTGGAATTTTTTGAAATTTTGATGATATTTGAATGATTTGATGTTGATTTCAAAATTTAATGATGTAGAATCGATTTATCTCCCAAATTTTTTTTTTAAACCCACTAGGTGATGATTTGATTAATTAAGCCCTTTTGAAAAATAAAATAAATTTATCCCATAAAAGTCCCACTTAATTAACCTTTAAAAGGTTAAAAAGGTGATTTTGAATTTCATTTGTGCATTTTGATTTTAAAATTTGAGAGTGATTGAGCAAAATTTTAAATTTGAACAAAATGATGATTCCCTACCACACACACACCGATTCAAGTGTGTGCAACATAACAACCGCCTAGTAGCATATGGACCTTGGTTACTTACCCTAAAAAAGTTCCTCGTAAATTATGTAATTCATTTTCCCATCCCTTTTCACATTTGAATTCATTTTTTTGGAGTTTTAGTGCATCTAAAGCCTAATGTAGTGCATTCATAGACTGAATAGTGCATTTGCAATTGTAGTGCATAGGTCAAGTCTTGTAGCACATCCAGGTTAAAATGTAGCACATACATAGTAGGATTTAGCACATTTAGTGAATATTATAGTTCATTCAATGATTTTGTGCGTAGAAGTCAAAATTTAGTGCATTGAATGATTTTGATGGTGCATTGATCATTTTGGCATATTCATGTAGTTTTCTAGTGCATTCAACTTTTTAGCACTTTTAGACATAGTTTTAGCACATCCAAGTCAAAATGATATAATTGTCATTAAACTCCTTGATTTTGATGATTTTTGATCACATAAGCCTTTGATTTGATTTTTATTGATGATCCTGATAGATTAGATGTTTATTGATCTCATGATAGGTGATATTTAATGATTGATAATGATAATTGACCTCATGATAGGTCAGGATCAATGATAGTTTGATTGATTGATTGACCTCATGATAGGAAAGGTGCATTGATAGATTGATTGATAAACCTCATGATAGGAAAGGTTGAATGATAGATTGATGCTCACAAGATTTGATCAAAGTCTCACTAGAGCTGATTACATTGATAGGTTGATTGATTTTTATTGATTGACAAGATTACTAATTTGCGATATTTTGTGATAATAGGATCCTTTAGTGAATCTATAGATTCGAGAGGATTTCCCTAGGATGTGGGATTTGATACCCCACCTGGTGCAGGATGAGATAGCCATTATTGCATGATGCAGATTGTCCTCTTTGATAGATATTCCCCAAATTGGGATTAATAGGGGCCTATTGACAAATTTAGTAAAGAAGTGGCATAGTGAGCATAACACCTTTCACTTAGCCATGTGTGAGATGACAGTGACACTAGAGGATGTCTTTCAGATTCTATAGATACCTATTGTTGGAGAGCTTGTATTATATGATTTTGTTGAGCAGGAGGGGACTAATGCACTATGCTACATTGCCATGTGTGCTTGTTGGTTTCATTGGAGGGTTCCTTTGTCCAGACCATAGGTCGAAGGGATTCCCAATTGGATGGGGTCCAATTCTTGAGAGCATGGTCACCTAGGGTACTAGATATGCATGGAGATGTTGCATGCTCGCTCATTTGTACCATGATTTACATCAGGTGGTCTACCTCCAAGGGGCCAGTTTATTAACTAGCATCACATTGCTTCAAATATGGGTATGGGAGCATATAGTAGTCACTTGTCTAGTAGCATATATACAACAACCAGCCATGAGACCATATGTTCATGCATATACAAGTCTAGTTGCTTAGCCTAGGCTAGGAAAACTAGAATACTAGAGGAGAGTACTTGATGATATAGAGATAGTGACATGGTGGCCCTACCTTGATTGTGAGCAGTGGCCAGAGGACAATACCGAGATGTCATTTTTGTGCCAGTCTATGTACTTGGTTGGTCAGACACAATTCATTATTGAGAGATTTCTACTAAAGAAGGTGCTACAACAGTATGATTGGGTAATGGGCATGCCCCAGGGAGTGGCCCATTATGTACAATGATGGATTGATGCAACAGAGTGGGGGCCATGTTTATCATATAATGTTGTAGTATACAAGATTGGGGTCTATATGCCATTATTTGGGATTATCACCAAAGATTATTGAGGCTTTAATATCTGAGGAGTAAGCACAATACCTTTTCTTACATCCATTCCCATAGATCTCTATCCTAGATGAGCAAGTGCCATTGTTAGATGATGAGGAGAGGGTAGTAGTACATGGACATAGGTGGAGGAGAGATGGAGGAGATGATGATGTGGAGGAGGCAAGTAATGATGAGGGAGACAAAGATGGAGATAGAGGAGGCATAGATGGTGATGGAGGTGATGGTGATGGAGGTGATGGGGGTGATGGAGGTCTAGTTCTTAATGTTCGAGACTTCAAAGTTCCTCGAAAGAGGAAATAATTAGTAGCTATAGCACAGCAACATGTAGAGATCTGACTGCCCTCATAGCAGCAGTAGACATAGATAGCTGCATTATAGGTTCAAACATTGTAGGATTAGGTGGAGTAGGCACAAGCTTTATTGTAGGCACAGACCTAGGCCTAGGCTCACACACAGGCATAGATTGCCATGCTCACAGCAGAGAGGGGCACTTTGAGATAGTGGTTTGAGTAGGTAGATTGCATAGCAAAGAGATTACAGAGGGTTGCAGAGGTCCTAGGTATAGTAGAATACTTCAGAGAGGTACAACGCTCTGCCAGGGAGGCAGAGTTTTATAGGATAAAGTATCATGAGGTTGTTCCACTAGAGCATTAAGAGAGCTACACACAGTCTAGTAGTCGTACTCACACTAGGACTACCAGCAGGGGTGTCACGCAACCACTTCCGAGAGATCTTGGTGCAAGTTTGTCTAGTGGGGGAGGCACTAGTCTAGTGATGTTGGCACCATCTAGGGGGAGCACAACATAACTCTAATATATGATTCTTGATGTATTTTGGACATGTATACATTGATTCATCTATGAAATTGATGATTCACTACCATTTTTTATGATGTCTGTGAACCCCAATCCTAGACCTGCACAAACACAACAAGCAAACACAATGTTAGTCACATATGCAAGTTAGAACTAAGATTCCCCATGAAATTCATCTACAATGCTCAAAATGGGAAGGAAAATAAAGAACAAGACAAGAAAAGCAATGAAATCCTATTTCAACATGAAAACTCTCAATCCCATGGGGGAATTGGTGCCAATTTGATGTGGAAATTGGCCCTTTCCCAACTCCTTTGCAAGCTTGATGATCTTGATGAAGATTGATCCACTTGGTGATGAAGAACAATGTGATTCCTTGATAAAATCTACAATAATCCTAGCTATGGTGATAAAAAAATGCTATGGAAATGGATGAAATTTCTCTAAGTATGGAGATAATAAATTTTCTCTAAGATATGGGTGCAAATAGCAAAGATTGTGTGTTCAAAATGAGAAGAAAAGCCTCTTATTTATAGATAAGATTGAGAGATGAAGAGGAAAAATGGAGCAATGTGGGATCATTCAACCTCCAATGGCCAAGTGTCATTTTTCAAGATGTGAATGGAAGAAGCTTGAGCACATTTTGATGAATGTGCACAATAAATGATATTAGGTAGAATTTGAAATTCATGAAATGACATGTTGGAGGGAGAAAAAAATGAATTAAATGCCACTTGGCTCAATGCACAAGGATATGAAAGAGGGTTAAATGCTTTGTTGAAAGGACAAACCCACTTGGAGAGATTTTCAAACCTAGAGGAATATTCCCCTAAAGATGCCATGTTGAGAGAAAATAAAAATTTAATAAATCATTTAAATGCATTTTAATGTGCAAGTTGCAAAATCTAGAGGATTTATGTGATTAGGATTAAATTAACCAGGGTTTGATTAATTTAATAGGAGATTAGTTGATGTGACTATTTGATTTAGATTTTTGGATTCATTTAAATCAAAGTTGAGAGGAATATGATATAGATTTAATTAAATAAAAGATTCTTATTTATTTAATTAAAGAGGGGTGATGTTAGATTAAATAAAATAAGGTTTAATTTATTTAATTTAATAAGATTTCTTTAGAGATTTAATTAAATAAAATGGATTATTTAATAAAATAGGGATTAGAGGATTAATTAAATAAAATTGACTTATTTAATTAATAGAAGAGAACAACTTAATAAAGATAAAATTGATTTATTTAATTAAGCGATGAAAGGTGATGACCAACAAAGAAGATGATTCAGGATGAAATGATGTTAGTAAATCTAGATCAAGTGTGTCGGAATATTTTCCATGTCTACATGTACCTCTCAATATTTGGATATCCTTGTACACTTGACATTATTTTGAGATATATATGATATGCAACGATGATGATTATCTATGTGTTTATATGATTTATGATGGATTCCTATGATTGATTCCTATGATGGATGCATTTAATTTCTACTTTATGATGCTTATGTTATGCTTATGTATGTATGAAATGATGATATGATGATTCTATGAATGATGATTTTATGGATGATGTTTTATGCTATGTGGGATGTATTTGCTTATGCAAATGATATGTGATGTTTATGTATGCTTCATGTAATGATTATGTATGGATGCAATGATGATATGATAATGCATGATTGATGATTCTATATGCTTTATGGATGATGTTTTATGCTATGTGATATGGATTTGATTATGTAAATGATGTGTGATTTTTATATATGTTTACATGATGATTATGTTGATCCAATTAGTCCTTTGTCAGTCTTGGATTTGAGTAATAACAAATTCACAGGTTGTATTCCATACACCCTGGAAAATATATCTTCACTACTAGTTTTAGATGTTCATAATAATGGAATTATATTTTTACAGGGAAACCTGCTTACCGGTCATGTTCCTTAGAAAATTTTTCTTCTTTGAAATCTTACTCTACTGGATATGTCTTTCAATATTCTTAATGGATCATTTTCTTAATTACGAAATTATTTTGATTATATGCAAGTGAGATATTATACACTTATTTTTGTGTTTTCTAATGTGGATATTATGATGTAATGCATAGATGGATGAATGATGTGATAATGTATATATGATATGAGAATGCTTTCTAGGTATGTGTCGGATCATCATGGAAAAAATAGGCCTTTAAGTGGCAAAAAATTTAGAAAAATCAGAGTTAGGCAACTTGATGTAAAAATTTGAATAAGTTATCTATATTATTTAAAAAATATATAACAAGATAATCTATAGAAAATTGAATGTAGCTTCTAAACTACTAGGTTTATTTATTTATTTTTTAAATCTATTTGGTGAAAATTTGAAATTTCAATGCAATAGTACTTAAATTTCAGGGAAAAAATAAGGTGTCTATCTGACCACCCTAACCACAATAAAATGATAATATATTTTTTAAAATATTTTAGATATAAGTAGAAGACTCATGTCCAGATGTGATGCATATTTTTTTACAATTTTTTTCCAAGTAAATAATTAATTATGATTTTTTTATTACAACTTTTTAGAAAATATAAAAACTTGTATGTCAAGCCACCTTAACTTGGTCAAAACTTCATGAAATTCAATTTTTCTTTTTTTTAATCTTATAGCATACGAATCATAGGAATGATGCATATTTTGGATTCAAAAGTGATACCATTTGAAAGCTATAGATTTTTTTCAATCAGTCTATCAATCAAGACTTTAGTTGTAATTCAAATAGAAAATAAATAATTATTATTTATTTAATTCAAAGTAAAGCATAATTTATATTGGTGGAAAGCTAAGAATCTCCTTTAAAAACCCTTTTCATTTCATCAATTTTGGGTAAAAGAAAAGTCATTAACCACATACCCTACACATACCCATCATATCGCCACTTTTTGGCCCATCATGATCCTGCACATACCCTTCTAATGTATGCAAATGATGATGAAACTATATGAAAATGATGTGTTTTTGGTTAATGCCAAATGTACTCAATCCATTAATAATAGAGATAGCATCATTGTGAAATTTTTTAAGCCTTGGAAACCCCATAACTACATATGCAAAACTAATATGAATGTAATCTAACTTAACCATGCCAATCTAATATACAAAGGTTGTCATTTGGGACAATCAATTTGTCATAATTTTTATCATCATTGAGCCTTTAAATTGTTGAAAGCGAGTAAAAAAATTAATGGTATAATTAGACCATGATGACTTGAGTACTACTTCCATGATTTTTGATTGTGCAAGTTAACACAAGCATCTAGGAATAATTGAACTGAGATGACCTGAGTATTTCTCACATAACAAGACAAGAGTTAATCATTTTCCTATGAAA
>VDFB02071965.1:0-41413 GCA_007258455.2 Sequoia sempervirens
ACCAAGATAATGACTTCAATTGCCATCAATGACAAAAATAGAAGCCATAAAAAATCTCCCCAAGCCATATGCCAACAATCTCCCCCTTTGGCATTGATGGCAACACTTAGTGAAAAATGACTAAGTGTCAAAACCAAAGATACACTGCCAAAATTTCAAAACTTTCAAAACACAACTTTCTTTCAAAAGACTACTCCCCCTTAAAATGTCAAGGAATTTTTCACAACATTCTCTCCCCCTTTGACATCAATGACAAAGTTTCACTGCTTTCTCTCTGTCCCTTTGCTAATTAGAAATAGGTTCAAAATTTGAAGAACTACAACTGTTGCACAAGTTAGAAAATGATTTTATACTTATCTTTCATTTCTAGAAGAAATTTCTTCCAAGCATCTACTGTAATCCCAATGATTATGATCAAGTTGTTGTTTTCTGGTGTTCAATTGATGATCTAGATGAGGGATTCCAGAATTGTAATCGCTTCTTCTAAGTTTTCTCCTTTCCTTAGAACCTGAATTAGCTGCTCCATTCTACCTTCAGTTAAATCCTTAACTTTCCAAAAGTGTCCATAAGAGTGTTTATGGCAAAGTGAACTTTTCATGCATAGTTTGCAACTCTTGAATCCTTTTCTTGATTGCACCATCCTGGTCCTAAACCATGTTATAATCTTGAACAGTTTTGTTCAACTCACTTTCAATTTGATCTAGCTTGTCCTTGTATCTCCCAACAACATGAGACCAACAAAGACAATAATTATAGATGTTATTTGTTGATTCAATGCATTGCCTCAACACATTCATTTTATTTTTCAATTTGGTAAGGGATAGCCTGAACTGCTCCTTCAAATGTAGAATTATTTCTTCCTCTTTCCTGTCTTGAGGCTCAGAAGCCATAGCCTCCCTGATACATTCAATCATTTCTTTTGGAAGCACATTCTGCAAACTTTCCAATCCAATGTTGTTATGCACAAAATAACTGCCTAGAGTGTTCTCAATCAGGTCCTTCTCATATGAGGGTCCATCTAACCATATGTCAACAATCTTCTGCATTCCATCTTCCTCCTAAACAATTTGCAGTATCTTTATTTTGAATAAAGCACCTTCTTCATTGCTTCCTTTTGCTATTATTACATCTAGTTCAATTGATTCCAATTCATCTCTTGGAGTGTACTCATTAGAATCTTCATCTGGTATACCCACAATTATCTGTTCTTTTCCTTTTCCTTCAATTTTAGGAGACTTGTGTGCCAGAGGAGTGTCATCAACAAACTCTAGATCCCTTTTCTACTTCCTCTCCATCTTACCGGAAGATGATCCAACTTCAAGTGATTTTACCGAAATGGAAATGCTAAATACTCCAAACTTTCCTAGCAACTCTCTAAAGAAATTTGCATATTCTTGCTCACAATTTTCTAGAGTATTAGAATGTTCAAAAAAATTCTTATAAACCGGTTCATTTTCCTTCCATACCACACTATCATTTTGAGGAAAGAAATTCAAAAAATACATCATGATACATATGACCAAAGTACCAAACTTGAAGGGGTAATCTGCATCCTTTGTTAATTGCACATTCTCCATCAAATTTTCTTTTAGCAAACTACACAGGTCGAAGTCTTGGTCCTCCATTATCATTTTATGAGATATGTAAACTGCACTTGCCAAGGTTATGCCTTCCCTGTTTTTGAAGAAAATTTTGTATGAAATCCCATGTGCAATGTACCTCGTTATTGGATCTTTGATTGTTAAAATTATCAGAGCCCTTTGATCTCCTATTACTTCGGTTAGGGTTTATCACCTCTTTTGAAATGAGATAGGGTTTATCCAGAGTGAGAGTGTACTCATTCAATCTATTCAAGATAAACCTAACAACTTCTTTGTTGACAAAGTAAGGAAACTCATTCCAAATATCCAGACTCTTATGTTTCATACCTTCAAGCCACTTCAATTCATCGACCAACAACATATTTCTTACATCTCTGATCTTCCTACTACTATATTAATCCAAATTCACAATTCCTTTTATTTTCTTCATTTTTATTTCCGTATCAAACAATTTTTTCTTCCGAGCACAAAATTAGGAATTCAACAAGCAATTAGAAATACCTGATGATTTCACCGCAAAATTTACTTGACTCCTTCAAAATTGTGATGCAGAGGCTCTCCTTTTATTCTCCTTCAATGCAAGGTGACAAATGAGGGTTCCAAATACCCTTTTATAACTTTGCGAACCTAACCATTTTTCCACATTAAATTTTTTTCCCTAGGAGTTCCGGTTACCTTGTTTTCTCAGACAACAAGAGAAGAATTCATCTATGGTCCTTCTAGATCTCAAATTCTTGGACAAATGATCATGGACACATTTGAATAATGATGGCACAACTGCTAAAAATTTCCTGCATTCTGATGCCAACTACAGACAGGGGGACAAAGGATTTTTCTTGAAAGACTCCCCCTAGGCCAATGGCCTGAGAATAATTTCCGGAGGAATTACCAAAGATTGCTTCCGATACGGGCTTATTTCCTTCATCAGATTCACTCTTCTTTACCCATATTTTCTTCATCTGATCTCTTATCTTTTCCATAGTCACTTTTCCTTTTCCTTTTTCATCTTTCTGTGAAATTCTTCCTCTATATAACAAACCCCTTCTATCCATGTTTCTGTTCTTGCAAAATCTTGCAATGTGACCAAATCTGTTGCAATTGTAACATACTAGATTTCATTGTCTAGACCATTCATTCCATTGATTTCCCTTTGAATTGCATTATTTAGCAACATGTCAAATTCTTCCATAGGTGTAGCATTTAACATTCCTTGCACTGACATACATACTTCTACATTCAATTGACTTATGACCAAACTTTTTGCAACTAAAACAATAACGGGGAAATGATGGACTGGTTGAATTTATTTTACTTCTACACTATGAAGCCATATGACCAAATTTATTGCAAGAAAAGCAGTAACCATTAAACTTCTGAGCATTGGGTTGTCTTATTGGATACCTTCTGCCCTTGTTCATCTAATTTCTTTGTCTGAAATCCTTGTGTTCAAATCTGGAGCTTTATCCTTTCTCTTAGCCAAGACCCCACTTATCATTTGCATCCTTTTGTCCTTTAGTCAACTCATCAAGCTTAGCAGAATTAATCCTAAACTTCTCCTTGTATTTGTTTGCAGTAGTGAGTTCATTTATGAGAATAACTATCTATCTTTCAAGCTCTTGTTCATTATTTCTAGATTGTTACATTTCAATCTCCAGCTGAATGAGTCCACTATTTACTCTGTTGCATTCTTTAGACTTTTCTTTTAAAATTGGGCCAGATTCTCCTCATTCTTCTTCCTTTCTTCATTCTCCTTAGTTTCATTGCCACAGATTCCATCTCAAGATTTAGAGTAGCATTGTCCCTAGCAAGCTTTTCACATTCTTTATTTATTTCTTTTAGGTTATGATTCAAGTGAACATCTTCCAAGATTTTATTCTCTTTTTGCTTCAGTTGATCACAAAGTTCCTTCCTCTTATCTCTTGACTCATTTATTTTATCCTTCAATGATTGAATGAGTTTTTCGGCATCCACAAGATTTTCTTTTAATTCCATGACTTCTGCTTTAGACTAATCAAGATCATCAAGTGCCACCATAAGTTGTTGTTGAAGACCACCAGAGTCCATTGCAATTCAAGATCCACCTCAAGTTGTTAAACTTCTATAGAGGAACCTTGCTTTGATACCAATTTTTGGACTTAGGGAACACTGAGAGGGGGGGTGAATCAGTGTTCAACAAGATTTAAACTTTAATTCTGATCATAAACCATTTTCAACACAAACAAAAATAAAGATGCAAACACATGAACAAGATAATAAAAGCGCCATAACACCAATATTTTTATGTGGAAACCCTATTAGGGGAAAAACCATAGTGGACATTAATCCAAAATTTATACTCTATTAAAAGTATGAAGAAAAGGGAATGCACATGCATTCAAGCACACTGCCTAGAGCTCACTACTCAAAATAAGGAAGGCTCACTGCCTTACAAAATATTTTTGATTACAAAAAAAAGGTTGAAATGAAAGGATAGCATCTGCATATGCCAAAATATAGTTCCGGTTAAGCTCATAAATTAGATTCTCGACCTGTTGACTCCTTTTGGACTTCACTCTACTCTGCTCTAACTCGCTTCCACAAAATCTTAATGCACAAGTGAAAATGTGCATAACTCACTCAATCGCCCTTCTAATATTCACACATACATTTTTTATGTTGTTTTCGTACGCACACACACTTCAAAATGAATTACCGATCTCATATATATACCTGCTACCAAAATTTCAATTACTCCAAGTTGGCTTCAACAAAATATGAAATATTCTTCACATGTCATCTCAAATCATGAGCAATCTTTGATGCACACCTACACAAGTTAGCTAGACTATAGCTATGATCCAAAACAAAATAACCAATACAAGAAACAATTAATCAATTACTCCTTATACATCCATGACATGCAACATTCACTAGACCAGCCACAATGAGCAAATAAACAGAAAAAAATCCTACCGGATCTCCAAGCTCGTACACCAATTAATGCAACATCACAAAACTTACCAATAAGGTAACATATATGCTTAACAAACTATCCTAGGTATCCACAACACAAAATTATGATCCGGTGAAGCATATAGATCAACTAACTGACTAGATACCCTATTCTTTCTGCTTTCTACTAGTAGAACATTGTTCTCTACTTTTCTTGCCAGTATGAATAAATTCTGATCTACGGACCAGGATAATGACTTCAATTGCCATCAATGACAACACTAGAATCCATATGCCAATAAACAGGTGGTGTAAGGTTATCACTTCATTCAATAATGGTTGCTTGGAAGTTCATTTTGTGCTTCCTGCACATCCCATGCATGTAGACACCTTAAATCAAACTTGTGCTTTAAAGGCTAATCAATATCCCATGAATTTTTTATTGGGTTGATTTTCACATTCTATTCCATCAATTAAGAGATGCAATCAATGTGCTTGTATTCATAAGCACTTCCATCTCAACAACTTAGGAAAGTAAGAAAGCAAGCATGGTGAAACAATTTAGTTGTTTTATAGTTAAATTTTTCTTGTGGTTTGTCTCCTCCTGCACAATCCTATATGTTTGGGTTCTTTTTTGCATCCACATATTCATTGCACATGACTTCTAACATATTGACACCTTATGTGTCTAACATCCATTTTGTATCAAATAGTGAGAAGTTAATTTTTGTTTAATATGTCAAGTGTATGGTTTCAGGTTTCCTATCGTCATTTTCTAGTTTCTTATAAATATTTATCGAATGTTTATTTTTGTGTTATCAAATGTTTTATATCTCAATATAATGTGTATTTTTTTTATTTTTGTAGAAATGTATTGATAAACTCCAAGAAGGGGATAAAGATGGGGTGTTGGATCCATTTGATAGTGTTGCTATAGGCATTGGGTGGATTCACTCACTATCTATTGTACATGGAGTCAAATTGAAAGGAACAAGAGATGCAAATGTAAATATTTTAAAGGTCACAAGTAACATACCCATTGATTTTGAAGAAAAAATAGATAGAGTTGTCGTCTGAAAGAGAAAGAAGGATCCTTCACACGATAGCCACTAAAATATTTGCAAAAAATGACATAGTTGTTGTTTATCATGTATTAGTTGTTAGAAAGCTTGGCCCACTGCTTTATGTAGTAGTTTGAATGTGTTGTTCAAGGATCTTTATCATGGTGTATTTGCAAGAGTTGGAAATTCTTAGACTTTGAATTTTTTTTATTATATATATAATGAACATCTTACATTTCATAAAAATTGCATTATATTTTTTATTATAGATTACCTTTTTTTATCATGAAGTTGAATCAATATTTTAACTTCTATAGCTTGTTCATATATAATGATTATACAATTAATAAACAATGTATCAATATACTACCAATTGATAGAAATCAACAAACAAAAATAATTAAATAAACTGCTAAATGATGGAAATTAAAAATTAAAATGACTAAATTTACTACCAATTAATGGAAATCAGTCAATTAAAATGACTAAATATACTACCAGTTGACAAAATGATGGAGAGCAGGGAGGAAAACTACAAAAAAACACAATTAAAGGTGTTTCAACCAACTGTCCAACCCACAAAACCCTATCTTATCAACTTTCCGTAATTTCATCATAATCACCTTGTAGCATTGCAAACAGAGGTTTTTGTCCACGACTTTAAAAATACACCTCAAACCTAGAAACCAAAAGGTGTTTCAGACACCCATTATCCTCTTCTTAAACATATCTTGAAACTTCATATACTTATTTTGGAACAACACCTCTTAAATTAGACTAGTTCGCTAAATAGGGGCTCAAGTAGCCCTCTTTTCCAAAGCAACATCCCCCCAAACACCTTTCCAACCCTAAATACCTATTGATAGTCCCTTACTAGACTCCAAGACTACAATTAATCAAGGAAGAACTTTCTATTGCATCAAAACACAAAACCCTTGTTTTAGGCCATTCTAGGCATGCTCAATGAGGTTTTATTGAAACCCAGTACTCCTAGCTCTGTTTCACCTTGTAAACACTTTCAACACACCTAAATATGTCTTCCTATTCATAAAAAACATACTCCCACACTTTACCAATGCTGTCTCATCAAACTACCATTCTTAACCATCAAATTTGGTTCAAAACTTGCACAGTTCACCCTAGGGCATCATTCCAAAGCCCTCAAACAACCCCCCCTACTCTTATAAACCTAAAAAAAAAAATCCTATATTTATTTATGCCATTCCACCAAGTATTTTCAATATTCACTAGGTGGAATGGCCTAAATACCCATTTTACACTCTTAAACCACAATTTTTTGAGTTACAAACCTGCCTGTAGTAAAATGTCAATAAAATCCCCTAAACTCTATGAAATTCCTCCAAGTCAAGTCCAAAAGGAATATAATTCAATCCTCTATCTAAATCAACAACTTTTAAAGAAATATGTCATTGTATGAAATCGTATAGGTTTGGAGAGCAACAAATTACCAGTTAAACACAAAAAAATGAGAGTTTCTAATTGATTTCTTCACCAAACTTCAAAAAGAGAATTTACATCAAGAACTCAAACATATTTAAAATTTTCTCTCCTAAAAGCCAACTAACACAACCAACAAAACTAACTTTTAAAACTCCCATGACTGTTGGTATTCCTAATCTTGCATTTTTGCACTTTTTAATATGATAACATTACAAGATTTTACAAATTTTGACAACTTCTAACAAAATGACTCCCAAACTGACCAAATGGACTTAAAAAACTATAAAATGGTCTATTATGGCCTTATTGAATTATTAAAATACTTGACACACCAAAATCCTATCAAAGACCTTATTTACATAAATTTGCTCAAGATGAACTTGGTGCCCTTGCACCATACACCCCACCTGAAAAAAATTCCAAGTCCCTTGGAAATTGAGTTGCAACTTTTCCATACCATCTCTTTGGTCTTCCAAAAGTCCTTTCATCAAGTACTCCTTTCCACTGAGACAAAAACTAAAAACTTGCATTGTGCTTTGCATTTGGAAACTTCTTGCCACTTAGAATCTACTCCATCCTCACTAACTGACCTGTTGACTATCCCCTCATCTATCCCTTATCATAAACTAATGTAGAACTTTCCTTCACACCTACAAACATACCTTTACCTACCTTATCTTGGACTATCCACTACTTCCCTCTTATTACATACTTGACCTTTCCTATGTGTTCTTGCCAAACACTTTGATTCACCTCACCTTTTTCCTTCATCTTTTCCTTCAGACCCTCTGCCCTTAGGATCCTTATATTATCAAACTTACAAACATCTGTAGTAACAACATCTGACTTCCTACTACCTTCTTTTGAAACCACTGAACAAAGTATTGTTCCCACCATGATCTTATTATGCTTTTCTACCTAATCTTGCAATTCATCCTTGACCTTCTCTTTGTCTTCCTTTGACACCAAGTCACCATCTTGTCTCATCAAAATTGAATCTTTTCCCAAACTCACTATCTTAGCATCCTCCTCTTTTATAGTGGCTGCACACTCTTTGTTTTTGTCTTCCTCAATCTTTATATACTCCTTTCCCATCATGATCACTTTTTTTTTTCCTTACCTTGTTCCTTAGCATCTTCTTGTAATGGATTCAATGTAAAAGCATTCCCATCCTTCTCAATCTAATATGTATTGTCTCTCCCATCATAAATGGGATGTCTATCAAACTGCCATGGTCTTCCAAGCAATAAATGACAAAAATCCATTGGAAAAACATCACAAAGAACCTTGTCCCTATAGCCACCAATGTTGAATTCAACTAAAGCTTGCTCACTAACCAAAATGGACTGATCATCATTCAACCAAGATACTCTATATGGCGTTTCATGAGAAATTTTCTCTAACTTCAATTTATCTACCATTTCATTTGACACCATGTTATCAGTACTCCTTGAATCTACTACAACTTTGCATTTGCATGTGGTCTTGAATAATGTCCTTTGAGTCATCTCCTTCTCCTTGGATGCTTTTAGGAGTTGTCTTCTCACCATCAATGACTCCCCAACTTTTGGAGCAACATATTGCATTGGAGATTTTACACTCTCATTTTAATCTTCTTGCACCAATTGTACTCTATTTTCACTTCTTCTTTCACCACCATATGAACTAGAAGCTTGTTATTCCTTGCACTGCCATGCTTGATGGCCAAACTAATTGCAATGATAGCACCTTCCTCTAAACCAACTAGAGCCTCTTCCTTGACTTCCAAATCTTCCTCTAAAGCTTGATCTACCACCTCTAAAGCCACCTCTTGGATTAGCAACTCACTCTTGTCCTTTGTTTACATCTTCTTGGCTTTCATTGATTGTCTTGAAGTAGAAAATGAACCTCTTCCTCTAGAAGTGTTGCCTTTGTCCCTAGTTTGTTTTTCTTTCCTTCTCTTAACCTTTTCTTCAACCCTTACTGCCATTTGATAACACTCTTCAACTATTCTTGGATTTTCCAAGGTTAATTCATCCTAAATGTTAAATCTCAATCCACTCAAATACCTAGAAACCTTTTCTACTTCATCCTCCATGTGACCAGCCCTTATACTCATCTTGTAAAATTCTTCAATATATGCTTTAACATCCATTTCTTTTTGTTTCAAACCTTGAAGTTTCTTAAACATTTGAATAGAATAATCAAAAGGTAGAAACTTACCTTTCATTTTAGCCACCATTCTATCCCAAGAAACAATCTTTGATTTACCTTTCTTCCTTCTCTAAGATTGCTCATAATCCCACCACAATAGTGCATGACCCTTCAAATTTTTTTTGTTCAATCTTCACCCTTTGCTCTTCAAGAACATCTTCACACTCAAAGTAATTGTCCAATGTTGCAATCCAATCCAACAATTCTTCATCATTTAGATTATCTCCATATTTAGGAACATCAATCTTCACCTTGTGTTTATCATCCTTGACTTCTCTCAAAAACTTAGCCATCCTCTGATCATCATGATCCAATTCCTCTTCCTCTTCACTGTCACTTTCCTCTTGTTCATCGAAGTCACTCTCATCACTCATGTCCACATCTATTGTATGCCTTGTTTCTAGAGCAGAAATCCTTTCCTTTAACTCTCTCATATCCCTAGCATGTTTTTCCTTCAATTCACTCATTTCTCTAGCCACAATTTTCCATTTTGGAGGCATCTTGTCTCTTCAACTTCCCACTTTTCCTTCTTCAATTTGCAACTTTGCACCTTCAAGAGATCTACAACAAATGATCTGATACCACTTGATGTAGAGCACAGAGGAAAACTACAAACAAACATAATTCAAGGTGTTTCAAACAACTTTCCAACCCACAAAACCCTATCTTATCAACTTTCCACAATTTCATCATAATCACCTTGTAGCATTGCAAACAGAGGTTTTTGTCCACAACATTCAAAATAAACCTCAAACCTAGAAATCAAAAGGTGTTTTTGACACCCATTAACCTCTTCTTAAACATATCTCAAAACCTCATATACTTATTTTTGAACAACACCTCTTAAATTAGATTGGTACACTGAACAGGGGCTTAATTAGCCCTCTTTTCCAAAGCAACATCCCCTCAAACATCTTTCCAACCCTAAATAACTATTGATAATATCTTACTAGACTCCAAAACCATAGAATCCACAACTCGTAATCAAAGAAGCACTTTCTATTGCATCAAAACATAAAACCCTTGTTCTAGGCCATTCTAGGCATGCTTAATGAGGGTTTATTGAAACCCCATACTCTCGGCTCTATTTCACCTTGTAAACACTTTCAACACACCTAAATACATCTTCCTATGCTTTACAAACTCACTCCCACACTTTACCAACACTATCTCATCAAACTACCATTCTTAACCATCAAATTTGGTTCAAAACTTGACATTTCACCCTAGGGAATCATTCCAAAGCCCTCAAATAGGCTCCCTTGCTCTTAGAAACCTCAAAAAACAATCATCCTATATTTATTTATGCTATTACACTAAGTATTTTTAATATTCACTGGGTGGAATGGCCTAAATACCCATTTTACTCTCTCAAACCACAATTTTCTGAGTTACAGACCTGCCTGTAGTAAAATTTCAATAAAATCCCCTAAACTATATGAAATTCCTCCAATTCAAGTCCAAAAGGAAGATAATTCAATACTATATCTAAATCAACAACTTTTAAAGCAATATCTCATTGTACAGAATCATACAAGTTTGGAGAGCAACAAATTACCAGTTAAACACACAGAAAAATGAGAGTTTCTAATTTATTTCTTCACCAAACTTCAAAAAGAGAGTTTACATAGAGATCTCAAACATATTTAAACTTATCCCTCCTAAAAAAAACTAACACAACCAACAAAACTAGCTTTTAAACTTCCATGACTATTGGTATTCCTAATCTTGCATTTTTGCACTTTTTAATATGACAACATTGCAAGATTTTACAAATTTTGACAACTTCTAACAAAATGACTCCCAAACTGACCAAATGGACTTAAAACACTATAAAATGGTCTATTATTACCTTATTGAATGATTAAAAGACTTGACACACCAAAATCCTACCAAAGACCTTATTTACATAAATTTTCTCAAGATGAACTTGGTGCCCCTACACCACAAAAATTAGTGACTAAATCTATGACCAATTGACAAAAAAGTAATGATTAAAATGACTAAATCAATGACTATATTAATGATTAAATATACTACCAATTAACAAAAATCAGTGACTAAATATATGAGTAGTTTACGATAAAATAATGATTAAAATGATTAAATCAATGACTAAATTAACGACTAAATATAATACCAAATTGATTGATTAAAAAAACCAATAAATGACAAAATGGTTTAGTCATAAATTTGGTCACATTATAAATGACTGGAAATAAACTACTAATGGTCACATGGCCAAGCTTAGTCATTTATATGTAATTTTTAGTAGTTTTTTTAGTCATTTGTTGTTATTTTTCTACTAGTGCAAACTATTGTCAACAATGTATCACAAATAATAACACTTGATTATGTATGAACCCCAACTCCATAAATAGAAGAATCTCCAGAAAGAAAATAAAATACTAAGAGAGATCCTAGAAATGAAATCTTGTCCTTGTACCACACTAACATGTGCCAATTTGTGTGAAGTAAGATATCCTCCAGCATCCCAAACTGAAAGGATATCAACATCTAACATTTAAATCAAATGAAACATGGTAATTTTTGAAAACCTATTGAAATTCAAATCAAACATTCTAAAACATTAGGAATCTTCCCAAAGCCACAAACCATTTCCTATACCTCTCAAAAAAATTCCTTTGAACTACTTCCATAGCTCAAGACTAAATCCAAGAGAACAATGGAAATAAATGAAACCATACACCTAATTCTCAACAATCTTCAAAGCTCACTAGAAAAATGTACATGAGAAGGAAAGATACATATAAAGAATGCATATGATAAGTAGGTGAGCTATACCTCTTAGATCATTCACTTCCCAAGTATACCGAGAGGGATACAATATTTCTATATGCACATTGTTGAATAGGACAACTGAGAGGGGGGTGAATTAGTTGTTACAGATTTTAACCTTTAATTCAATCACTATAACTAATTCTTAACACTGTTTAAATGATTATTCATCAAATTCCAATGCAAAAACTCAAATCCAACACATAAACACAATAACACCAAATTTATATGGAAAACCCAATGAGGGAAAAACCATGGTGAGGATTAACTCACACTATAGAGAATATCAAAACCAGTTACAAAAGGCTCACTACCTAAGATAAGGCTCACTGCCTAAGATAAGGACTCATTGTCCATAGGGCTACAACCCAAAGATACAAAAGATGGCTAACTGCCAGAATACAAGAGTTATGGCTCACTGCCAAAAGTATGAACTGATGGATTACACCTTCCTTGTGTTGAGTTCATTTCTGAATGAAGCTTTATGTAAGTAGTAATACTTTTCAATAGTCACTCAATAATTTTGTTCTAATCTTCAGTTGATAACTCAATTAGACTCACATCATGCACATACACTTTATTATTTTCACCTACTTTTCTCACCCTACTCTACTACTCTCTCTCTCTCTCTCTCTTTTATTTTTTGGAGAGTCTCATATATATATGTATATTTTATTCATCAATTAGGTCGAAATCATATAAGGTTAATACATTTCTTATGTCAGAAAAACATCCATAAAATATAGCTAGTCCACATAATATAGTGCATACACTAAGTCAACCAAGATCTTCAAATATCAGAATCATAGCTTGTCTCACAGTAGAAACAGGACCAACACACTGGACCACATATAACGATCATATTCAATAGGAAATAGCTTTCGGTAACCATCTCATACATTCAGTACTCTGTTGACATCAATGACAACCTATTGACATTAATGACAACCATTTTATGCAATTCAATTTCCAACAATCTCCCCCTTTGTCATTGATGGCAACACAAGATGTGAAAAGTCAACAACAACATCCTTTGTAGTTTTTCCCTTTTGATGAGCTAAAATGATTTTCATTCTTTTCACATGCTTTCTCTCCTTCTTTGATGTCAATGACAAAAAGAGAATATCTATCTCTCCCTTCAAATTTTTTACAAAAATAGTCTTCAAAAATGATATAAAAAATGGTTCTTTACCTCAATCCTTCTTCCCTTAAAATATCTCCTTGTATTTTTCTTTTAGTTTCAGAAGAAATGTCTTCTAGGAATCCACTTACAACCTAATGTTTAAAAAAATACTATTTTTCTTTTCTATCAAATCAATTGTTTCTAGAAGAGTATCTGGGATAGTGATATTTTGTTCATTTTTCTTAGCTTCCACCAGGAGACCAAAAATTTGTTCCAATCTCAACTCAATTATCTCTTTAACTTTCCAAAAATTATTCACAATACCATCCCTTTGTACCACAATGACTATAAGTTTAGACTATAAGGAATTGATCCTTTTCTTTTGCGGTCCATCCTTGTCATTAAGGATATCATATGCTTTTCCAATAGAATCCAACTCAAGCTCAATGGCATCAATTTTTCTCTGTAGTTTCCAATAGCAGTAGGCCACCGAAGATAATACCTATACACATTTTTTACATTCTTGATGCATTTTTTCAATTCACTTATGCTCGCATTCAATATTTTATGTGCATTTCTACATCTTTCTTCCATGGCCAATTGAATCTCATCTCTTTCTTTTCTTTCACTAGGTGATTGTGCCTTTAGTCTGTCTTCAATCTGCTCAACCATTACTTCCAGTAAAACAATTGTCATTTCGCTTAGATCAATATCATTATGAATTATGTAAATATCCAAGGCATTTGTGATCTCATTCTGTTCATATGATGGTCGTGACAACCAAGCATCTCCAATCTTCTTTAGTCCATCAAATTTCCCAAGAATATTCAACACCTTCTCCTTAGTGAAATCTTCTTCATCATCATCCATTGATGCTAGATCAATTGCCTCTGTAATCTTTTCTTCCTTTTCTTATTTCTTCTCCTCTATCTTCAACTTCTTTATTTCCAGAGGAGAACTTGAGATTATTCTTCTTGCTTTTATCTTTTCATAGGAGAATCTTGCTTCAAATATCCCAATCAGACTGGAAAGCATGCCATAACTCCATACATTTATTTTGTTTACAAATTATTCTTCACAATTTTTTTCCTTTTCTACTAGAAATTCCAGATATCGGTAGACCTGCTTCCCAACTAGTATAACTGACTTCCACACAACATTCTCTTTCAATGGTAATGATTTCAAAAAATACATCATCAAACATATAACCAGAGATCCAAAACAAAAAGGGTAATTATCATTCTTTGTCATAATAATATTCTCCATTAATTGATTCCTTAATAACTCACACAAATCGAAATCCTCATCTTTTTTAACCATTTGATGCACAACATAAATGGCAATCACCAAAGTAGATCCTTCCCTATTTTTGAAATAGATTTTATATGAAATGCCATGTCACATACCTTATCATAGGGTCGATTATAGTATGAATTAGAAGTTCCCTTTGATCTCTTGTTACCCCAGTTAGGGATTTGACTTCTTTGTTCTCACTTAATTCTTTACTGGAACAGGTCCATTATTGCATAATCCTATTATCATTGCAATTTCTTCCTTTGTGATCTCATAGGGTTTGTCGAAGATCATTTGATCACCTTGAATTCTGCTTAGGACAAACCAAACAATTTCCACCAAAAAGTATGGAAATTTTCTCCAAATATCTAAATCCTTGTGCCCTAAATTCTTGACCTTTTGCATTTTCTCAACTAAAAGGGAACCCTCAAGATTTCAAATTTTTTCATGGTTAAATTCATCATTTGTAACTTAATTTCTGCAATTTGTTGTTGTGTGGATTAAATACCACCATTGCCTTCGACTCCATTATTTTAGCCTTGTTCTCCATACTTTCTCTTGCCAATAAAACTTAACTCCTTATTTCTCAGCTACACTCTTCTCCTTAGCTCATTCAATTAAAAAAAAGGACCACTCAACTTGTTGCTTTTGGGGTTTCATCATAAAAGGTAATTTATTGCTTATGACATCATCACCTGTACTTCACTCTATCAGTACCTCCTTCTCATCCAATGTTGTTGGATCAATTTTTCCCTAATTTTGCATTTATTTCCTTTTTAGCTTTTAAATTGACAACTATTTTTGTAGAAACACTATGAGCCAAGAAGGGCTCTGCAAATTTCTTGATTTGCATCTTTTCTGCCAAAATTTTCTTCAATGCCTTCAAAATAGAGATTCACATCACATATCCACATGTCCTCACATGACACCTCATATATCGAGGGTTTTCTAGATTTTTCTGTGACTACTCCCCTTAAGACCATTACTAGGTTTAGTTCTTAGAAGAGGTATCTGCACCATATGCAGATATAGGGTCATTTGATTCATCCTTGTTCTTAGGTTCTTCCTTCTTTCTCCAATTTTTTTCCATTTCTCTCCTCACTTCTTCTGGATCTACCTTGTTCATAGGCTTGTTCTTTTATTTCAGATTAGTTTTCTTCCTAACTTTGTTCCAACAAAATTTTGAGTAATGTCCTGGTTTGTTACAAGTGTAGCACATAACATATCCAAGATCAAATAAATTTTCTTTTATCTTTATCCTACATTGATTATCCTTGTGTCCAAAGATATTACATGTGTAACAATAGCCTTGGAAGGATTGAATTCATTTGTTTATATCAAATATGTTCATCATCATTTGGATTCTACATTTGGTAGCTCTATGTCCAAACTTGTTGCAAACATGACATTTTCCAGCAAAGAATACAACATGCTAACTCATTCTATTTTGCTTCATCCTACTTATGCATTCTATTGCTCTATGTCCAAATTTATTGCATGAGAAATAAATCCATTAAAATATGGGTACCTTCAGCATTAGGTGTTGGATGGGTATCCTTCCTTCAGTTCTTGTTTTGATAGGCATTTCCTTGAAGCTTCCTTTGATTATTCATTTTGTTGAAAGTTGTTTTAGTCCTTGAGCTTTGTCCTTCTTCAAGTCCTAGACCACCTTTATCCTTTGCAAGTTTATGAGATGAAATCAACTCATCAAGTATTGTAGAGCTTTTCTTGAACCTTTTTTTATGAGCTTTCACTTTTTCTAGATTAGCTTTTAGGGTTACTACTTCTTGTTCAAGCTTATCATATTTTTCTATCTTTTGATTGATAATTTCTTTCAAGCATCCTTCCTCTACCTTTCCTTGTTCAATTTTTGATTTCAAATTCTCTTCCACCCTTTTGATTTCTTCAAGTTTCATTCTTATATTTTCAATAGTCTCCTTTGCTTCCTTTAGTTCCTGGTTAACTTCTTTATGTTTGAACTTGAACTTCCGGATCTAATTCCTTAGTTTTTTAATGCATTCACCTACTTACTTGACATTTTTCTTTCAGATCTTCATTTTCAAAATCTAAAGTCTCTATTCTTAATTCTTCATCTAAGTCAGATCCCTACACCATTTAGTTCAACCTACCAAGATCTCCTTCAAGCTGTTAAAATTATTCCAAAGGACCAAGCTATGATACCAATTGTTAAATAGGAAAACTAAGGGGGGTGAATCAGTTGTCATAGATTTTAACCTTTAATTCAATCACCAAAACTAATGCTTAACACTACTTAAATGATTAATCATCAAATGCCAATGTAAACAATAAAACCCAACACATAAACACAAATTTACGTGGAAAACCCAATGAGGGAAAAACCATGGTGAGGATTAAATCACACTATAAAGAATATAAAATTTGATTACAAAAGGCTCACTGCCTAAAATAAGGCTCACTGCCTGAGATAAGGTTCACTGCCTGAGATAAGGCTCACTGCTTGAGATAAGGACTCACTGTCCATAGGGCTCCAATCTAGAGATACAAAAGATGGCTAACTGCAAGAATACAGGAGTTATGGCTCACTGCCAAAAGTATGAACTAATGGATTACACCCTCCTTGTGTTGAGTTCAGTTTCAAATGAAGCTCTATGTAAGTAGTACTTCTTTTCAGTAGTCGCTCAATAATTTTGTTATGATCTTCAACTAGTAACTCAATTAGACTCACATCATACACATACACTTTATTATCTTCACCTACTTTTCTCAGTCTACTCTGTTGCTCTCTCTCTCTTTTCTTTTCCAAAGAGTCATATATATATATATTATTCATCAATTAGGTCAACATCTTATAAGGTTAACACATTTCTTATGTCGAAAAAACATCCATAAAACATAGCTAGTCCACATAATATATTGCATACACTAAGTCAAACAAAATCTTTGAATATCAGAATCATAACTTATCTCGCAAGAAAAATTGGACCAACACATTGGACCAACCAACACACCGAACCACATCTAACGATCATCTTTGATAGGAAATAGCTTCTGATAACCATCTCATAGATTCAATACTATGTTGAAATCAATGAAAACCTATTGACATTAATGACAACCATTTGATGTAATACAATTTCCAACACACACAATACTAAGCAATCAATAAATGACAAATTTCTCTTTAGGTCCATAATATATTCACATCCACAACTAGATGTAGGCCCCTTGATCTTTTTATTGAAATCCTCATAGTGAGTAACATTCCAACACTTATCTCTAAGAAGAAGAGATATATATCCTCACCTAAGTCTCTCTAGTCTCCACGAGCATCCATTGATCATTCCATGCCAACTTCAAATGCAACCTTACAAAATCATGAGTCTCTGAGAAAATGATTAATACTCAAAACCAAATAAAACTACATCCTCTCCAAAGGAACATCATAAACAAAACCTTAACCAAAGACTCAAAGAGTCATTCATTGCAACCAAGATGTTAACATTCCCAAAGAAAATGAAGATAACCATTCTCTTTCAATAATATCAACAATGCTAATAAACTCTCCCATAGTAGGAGCTCATAATAACATAAACAACCATTGCAAAAAATCATCCATCTACTAATCAAAGTTCATCCATCGATCTCACATAGTTAAAAAATAAACACTATGTACATCAAATAATTTAAAATAAGAACCAAGATCTTGAAACAAGAAGATAAAACACACTATGTAACTACAAAAAGCTCCCAATAAAAGTGATACTGAGCAATGCATGGAATTATGACCAACATAATTTCCAAAAATCTAGTATAGTGAATAGATCTTCTCATGCACCAAAGACAACTACTACATGTCCAATATACAACTATATAAAGTACTCCAAATTGCCTTCTCTTTGTATCACTACAATAAGCATACCAATGGAACAAAATGACCAAGAGAATCCAACCAAACATAATCTTCATCATGAAGTCCACATTAAAAATATATTCAACATCTCATTAGTAATATGCATAATAGAGGCAACCAAATATGACATGTAGATTTCAAGACTCAAACACTAGATCATCACTAGACTTGATTTACCAATACAATCCATAAATAAAGTGATGATAGTAGTAGGGACCCAAGTAAGCAACCATGCAAACCTATAATTGTCTTCATCGAAAACACAATGAATATAGTCTTATCACAAATCTACATACAACAAATTTTGGTTAACATGCAAAACTTATAAAACCATCTTTGTAAATCTGAAATCCCTTTAAACATCAAGACATTCACATCAAATATGTCATTGAAATAGGAACATATCTACAAAACCACATCTTTCAAAAAAAGAAAAACTACAAAACCTACAAGAGAACCAAGTTGTCCAAGAGCTTATAACATATGAAATATATCATATCCACAACCTACAAAGAGATTAACAGCTTATCTTTTAGTGATTTCATGTAACCAAGAGCTAAAACCATGAACCCAACATAAGCACTCCATTACATAGTCCAAATAGTAGGTGTTTCTCCATGTGACTAGGATGTCAAAAGTAAACATTGAACATGAACACCTTCTCACTACACATGACCACAAGGTAAATGAATAATACCACCAAACCAGAGAATACTCACATATTGTCAAACAAGAGCTCCAAGTTACTATTAACACAAGGATTTTCACCTGAAGATGAGTTGAAAAAATCTTAAATCATGTGCACATGGGACTATTCTCAGGTTGTGGGTATCCTATGGTGAAAATAGACCTCTAGGTTTTGGGTTGGTTCCCTTTGGATTTTCTTGTAAAACTAGTTTTTAAACAGAGGTAAAGGATAGAAGGATAAATCAACTACTAAAATTGGAAAATGGTGATTCACCAACTGAAAATGATTTGAATCTGCTTTTAAAATCTCACAAGATAACTCAACTTGAAACTAAAGGATTCACAACTCAATCAAGCATGTTTTGCATAAATACTTTATTTGATAGGCTTCTATGATTGAAGTTTGTTTGAAAGAAAACAATAATGTTTTCATAACAAGCATTAAAAAAATGTAAGAAACACAATCAATGCCATGCACTATAACATATTGAATCTAAACAAGACATTGAGGCAATAAGATTAAAAGAAGGATTTCATAGAAATCACAAAATTTTATCCTAAAAGCTTACACACAATACTTGCATAAGACAAAATTGAGAAGGAAAATAAGCTTCTTTATTGAAAACTAGGAGATACTTGCATTAAAAATCTATAGAACTCATAAGAAAATGAGTTACAAAGCAAGGAATAATCTGCTCCTACAACCTCCAAACTCAGAACTAGCTCAAGAAATGAGAGAGAAGATAGACTTATAGAAAAGTCTCCAAAATTTGAATTTGAATCTTGGCTCCAAAAATCTGATGTGTTGTCAACCTTCTCCTCCAAACAATGCATGTGACTATAAAATATCTCCATCAAGAGTTGTAAAAACTTCCACAATCTCATGGGTCGTATGCAACTGAAAACCCCTCTAAAAGAGGGTCATAACTGAATGTGAATTGTTTTAGGCCTCAAAACACTCCTTGATTGAACTTCAATCAATTGGAATTCATGACTGAAAGTAAACTCTCCATTAAGGCTTCAAAATCCCTATCTTTACTCCACATGTTGGCCCCCATTTCTCAATTATCTCCAAGTATTAAGCCAAGTCTTTAAATGCTCAATTTGACTTCCACTTGACCAATCTTTGAAGAATACAATATTAATGCTTTATCTTGCATTCAAAATATCAATTATTTTAAATGATTTATAATTATCATTCAAAATAAAGATTTACAATTTGAAATGAATGCAAATAATAAAGATTCCATTTCCAAATTTGAAAATATGTATTAAAGCATTTTATTTTTGCATTTGAAAAGGAACATTTATTTAAAAGTGATTTGTAATTACCACTTCAAAAATAAATGTTTTACAAATGAATATTAAATGCAAAAAAAAAGATTTAAATTTAAATAGCCAAATATGGAGAAATAAATAGCTAAATCAAAGTTTTTTAATACAAAATACAAACTTGGCATAAAATCCATGGCCTCATTAGGAAAAGAAAAAGTTTTAAAGAAAATTTTAAGGAAAAAAGGTTTGCCTTCTCCAATGCATCTTAGGGCTCAAACCCTAAATCAAATGACAATACTTAGTTTTATTTTCATTTGTTCTTTTCATTTTTCAACTCTCTTGAAATTTTGAGGCGCCGCCATAAACTCTTCAAACCCTAGTCGAGCTTCTCCAATATCATTGTTTGCAGATTTTGAAGGTCAAAAATATGGTAAGCTTGATTTTGTGGTGTTTGGAAGTTTTTCCTTTTTTTTTTAAAGGAGTTTGAAGCTATACAGGCCGCCACCATACATTTTCCTAATGATTTTTTTGTTATGCTTTTACCTCTACTGATGTTTTGTTCTTAGTCACCATGGATCCTTCACTCAAGCTTCACTAAGTTCTGTGATTTTATGTTGTTTCTTTGGACATTCAAAAGAAAAAAAAGGGTAAGTTTTCTTTTGACAAATCTGGAATTTCTTGCTTCATTTTGAAAGGTTTCTGAAGCTTTTAGACGCATGGCCTCAACATTATTCTCTGATGTAGTTTATATTGTTCATCATTGTATTTGATTCCACCATAACCAAGTTTGATTTGAGCTTTAAGATTGTTGTAAAGTAATTGAAAACCTTGCTACAATACACTTTTCCATTATGCAACTGTAGCCATGCATTTTATACATCTGGGTGCTGTTATTTTGTTGAATATCACTCTATTTCCATGCTTTAATGAAGAAACACACAATCCAAGGCACAAATTCTTCATTTATGCTTCTGGGTCTTTCTCATATTGCATATGCTTAAATGTTTCTCCCACCTTTGCATTCATGGCTTCTCTGTATTGACTTTAATGGGAAGTTACAGTCATACTATATTCCTGAACTAGGTATTTGATTTCCCATTGTTGCCTTCATTATATGTAAAAACCTTGATATATAAGTGGTTGTAAATCTCCATTTCTATGCATATTTTGGCCAAACACAAGCTAAATATCTTTTTTTGTATTTTCTACATTTCTTTAATTCTAATATGAGAAAATAAAAGTTTCTCCATTCCAAGCATAAAATTCTTCCATGGAATGAACTTTCAATACAATATACATTTATGTAGTTTGCATTGAATTTGATAAAAAACATTCATTAAAATGTTGAGAACCATGCTTTAGACCTTGATTTGATCACATCTCAATGAACTTACTGTCCCCTATAGCTTCATCATTTTATTGAAAAGACAATGATATTGGTACTAACTCATATTTATAAATGAGATAACTTCTTCATTTGTTGCTCCTGAAACTCTTGCTGAAAACTTGTTTCATGGCTGCCTTTTATCATTTGAAATGCAAGATTATGTATGTCTTCTTTATGACTGAAAAGTGATTAAGTTGGTATTTATCTCTAAGATATAATAGAAATTCTAAAAATGAAATATTGTTGTTTCTTTCAAAAGATCATGTGAACAGTACAAGTGTAACACATTCTTATCAAAAGCATAAAATCACTGTGTCGTTTCTTTATGTTAACTAGTTCATTGCATTTTCTGGAAACTTCTGCAAAACTTAATACATATTCTATGGTATTTAATTTTTTTGTACCACTGTTATGAGCTGAGCTCCACCCTTGTGGGAGCCACATTTAAATTCACCCATTTTGAAATTCAATAATCAACAACATTACATTTGTTGTTTCTGCACATGAAACAAACAAGTCAGTAAAAAACAATGGATTGAATGACTCATTTCGATGATATGATATCTCTTTCATTTATCTTGTGGATATATGATTCATTTGATTTGATTTAATAACGAGTACAAACTATATTTTTGTTGAATTTGAACATGTTATTGGATTTCGTGACTTGAGCTCTAACATAATTTTACAATCACAGCGGATTCTGGAACTCAGGAGAGAGATTAAAGATATTGAAGATCGAGATGGACTTGAGGAATCAACCCTACACCAGCCCTTAAGGCAATGACGACA
Organism: Sequoia sempervirens; assembly: GCA_007258455.2. Lineage (NCBI taxonomy): Eukaryota > Viridiplantae > Streptophyta > Pinopsida > Cupressales > Cupressaceae > Sequoia > Sequoia sempervirens. The sequence continues at coordinate 22,496 of VDFB02071965.1, forward strand.
TGATCAACTTTTTCATGTTTCACTTTTAGTTGTTCTTCAGTTGTATAGTTTCTACTTCTTGTTGAATCCAGTCAACTTAGTCTACCCACAACTTGTGTGGGATTTAGAAACATATTTCTCAATGAATTAACTGTTCATGATATGTAATGGCTTATGTTATTTTCTGAGTTTATTCCATTTACATAATCTAAAATTATGAAATTTGGAATTGTTTAGAACATATGATCTGTAATCATAATGAATGATTATTTTTGCATTTTTGCTTTTAGATTTGTAATGCCTCTTTAATAATCAACAATAATAAATATTGCAGAAAAAAATACTTTGTACTTCATTTCTTTTGAATTTTTGTTTTCTAAATGAACTGTTTGTTGCTTTGTCTTATTTGTTCAATAGTTTTAGTCAAATTGTTGAATAACTTTGATAAATCAATTCCTCTAAAAATCTTCATTCAGGAAATAAAGGTTCATTGGATGAACCATGCATCAAAATTTTTATACCCATTGAATAGCTACTCATTAAATTCTTACTAATTTTAAGTGAGAGGCTAAAAATTGGTAACAGTTACTATTGTGAAAGGAACATGACCAACTCCATGAAGTTCCACAATCATGAGCTTCCAATTCCCAACATAGATCACATTGAAAATATCCATGGCTTGCAATCTCACATATTTGCAAAATAGGGTTGACTCATAAAACATTCATTGCATCCCACAAGCCTCCAAAATTTCAAGAAAAGTAACAAACCCCCCTTCTCTAACAGTTCAATGGCACTTACACCAAACTAGCTCTAATACCACTTGTTGGGAAATTTTCAATCTCTATCAAATGAATTAACATTAAATTTTTTTCTCTCAACTTTTAACATAAATTAGTGAGATACAAAGTTTGGACTACTTGGTGCAAGAGCACCATCATGCTCAAAATGTTCAAATTTGGTTTTTTATCTTGTTTTGTGTTTTTTGATATAAATAAAGTCATTTTGGACCATTAATGATCATTTTGAGTCATTCTAGACCATTTTAGAATGTTTTGGAGTCATAATGTAAATGATGTCAAAAAATTGTGAAAATTGTAAAAGTTGTCATTGTGAAAATTGTCAAAAGTGCATTAAGGTTACAAATTTGTTTAGAAAGTTAGTTGTGGGTGGTTGGTAGTTGTAAAATTATTTTTAAAGTATAAATACATGTTGTAAACATGAATCCCAAGGTTGGCAAGGTTGGAAAAGATGGGAATGAAAATTGAAATAAATTTGGAGCAAATTTTTTGTGCATTTTTCCTGTAACAGTCTTGTTCTTTCATGTGGTACGGATCTGTATGAAATTTCTAAAACTTGCACATGGTATGGTTAGAAATATAATTGAGTTAGATTTCATTTTTATTTTGTTTGGTTAAATTTTATTAAGTTTAGAGAAAGTTATAGCATTTTTTGTAACAATAGGTCTAATTCTGCCCTAGGGTTTTCAGTGAACAAGAAAATTTCATATATTTTCTTCCCTCCATAAAAAATCTTTAAAAATTGGTGGAAAGTTTTGTTTTGAGGGTATCTAAAAAAAATTAGAGGATATTTCATAGTTTTCCATTTTGATGAAGTTACTAATGAAAGTTTGCTTGCATTTGGGTGTAGACAGTCTAAAAAAAACCATCTTAGAAGTAGGACAATCAAATTTTGAGCCCCTCTATACAAAGCAACCCTACCTTATTTTTGGATATGTATAATAATGGAAAAATGGGTATCCTAAATAGGTCTCCTTTTTTGTAGATTAGGTCCGAGTCAAAATATATGCCAAGTTTTCCTTTTTGAAAGGTTATAAGCAAGAATGAGGGTTTGTGAAAGAAAACCCACTTTTTATGAACAAAGACACTTGTTGGAGGTAATTGTTACATTTTATAATTTTATGGATGATGAATATTCTGACATATTGTGTTTGATATATGAACAAAAACTCAAATTTTGGTACCTTAAAGTTGAGAAGATGTTTCGTAAGAGATGGTACAAGAAAAAGAAAAAGGATTCAGGGAAAGTTGTAGAGATGAACAAGTTTCCAAAAAATTGGAAAATCAAAAAGAGAGAGAAAACATGCATTCAAGTGGACTTGAGTTTTTCTTCCCCTTGGGAGTATGGTGCAGGAGCACCCCCATGCTCAAAATGCTCAAAATGTTCAAATTTGGGTTTTTGTCTTATTTTGTGTTGTTTGATGTAAATAATGTCATTTTGGACCATTAATGATCATTTGGAGTCATTTTTGACCATTTTAGAATGTTTTGGAGTCATAATACAAATGATGTCAAAAATTTGTCAAAATTGTAAAAGTTGTCATTGTGAAAGTTGTCAAAAGTGCATTAAGGTTACAACTTTGTTTAGGAAGTTAGTTGCGGGTGGTTGGTAGTTGGAAAATACTTTGAAAAGCATAAATACATGTTGTAAACATGAATCCCAAGGTTGGGAAGGTTGGAAAAGATGGGAATGAAAATTAGAATCAATTTGGAGCAAATTTTTTGTGCATTTTTCCTATAATAGTCATGTTTTTTCATGTGGTACAAATCTGTACAACCTTTGTATGACCTACACGTGGTATGGTTGGAAATATAATTGAGTTAGCTTTCATTTGGCTTTGATTTGGTTAAATTTCATTAAGTTTAGAGAAAGTTATAACATTTTTTGTAACAAGTCTGAATTTTCCCTAGGGTTTCCAGTGAACAAGAAAATTCCATATTTTTTCTTTCCTCCATCAAAAATCTCTAAAAATTGGTGAAAATTACTATTTTGAGGGTATCTAAAAACCATTTAGAGGATATTTCATAGTTTTATATTTTGATGAAGTTACTAATGAAAGTCTGCTTGCATTTGGGTGTAGACAGTCCAAAAAAAATCCATCTTAGAAGTAGGACAGTCAAATTTTGAGCCCCCTCGTACAAAGCAACCCCACCTTATTTTTGGATATGTGTAATAATCGAGAAATGAGTATCTTAAATGGGTCTTTTTTTTTGTAGATTAGGTCTGAGACAAAAGGTATGTCCAATTTTCCTTTTTGAAAGGTTACAAGCAAGAATGAGGGTTTGTGAAGGAAAACTCACTTTTTGATGAACAAAAACACTTGTTTAAAGTTTTTTTGAGTTTTATTACCCATGCTCTACATCACTACTACAATATAAAAATTTGAAATTTTTATGCAAATATGAAATTAACCTTAATATGGAAGTACCATGATTAGATCCATCTTCTTTATGGTGCTAAAAATTAGTCAACATAACATGCATAACAACACCACCTTATGCGAACTTATAACAAAAATAAAAAAATACCACCATAAGATAGTAGCAAAAAGACACAAATCAAAAACATAAAATAATCACATGAATAGGATTTATGTGGGGAAACCTTTTCTAGAAAAAACTCCACCAAGAAGAGAGGCCAAGTATGCATTATCTTTTAAACAAGATTACAATTTATCACACCCTTCCATTCTACTCTTTTCCTCCAATATGGTAGCACTTGTGTATCTATGAACAACTTCTTTTCACTCCAACTTGTTCCTACTTAGGTTCTTGTATTTGCAGTATAATAGTTCTGCTTATTTTCCACATCCAAGGAGTTGAATTTATAGAGTTGTAAGGAGGTCTTATGCACAAAAATTGGTGCCCAAAGATGAATCATCATTATAAACATTTGATCCTTTGATTTTCCTCTTAGAAATGTATAAGGACATAGGTTTTGGCTCCAAAAAATTTCCCTCCAACTTAGGCATCCAAACTTGGAAATGAAACATCACGTGAAATGCCACAAATGAAGGAATATCAAGAGACTATCAAGAGACACATGTTGCCTCTTTCCAAACACCCACTTGGAAAATCTCAAGAGTCACCTTTTTTTCCTCTTCACTTGTCTTTTACCATACCATTCTAAGTGTCCAGATTTGGGAAAAATCAATTAAATATTTATGTGCACAAGTCACCTTTACCATTGCCAATGCAACCCTTCATCCCTTAAGAATAAAATATTATAAAACAATTTCCCAATACACCTTAAGTGCCAAGAGACATTTTCAAGGATGTTGGAACCATGCAATATGACATAGGGTTTACAAGGTAGATGACACCTTAATCCTAATACTTGATATCTCTAAGTCCTCAAGTCCTCATTTATCTTGGATTTCCATTCCCTCAACCTAGTTTCATGGACCTCATTCTCCTTGAGATTCCAATACTCCTATTTTCCTAAGCTCTCAAGCCCCAACTATGTTCCCTCTTACATCCATTTCCCCAATAAGTCCCAGGTACCTTTGCACCTCTATCCTTAATTCTTATTTCCTTTGATCTCTAAGCTATGGATGTATCCAACTCTCTAACTTCTTTGCAACTCCAACCATGTTCTCAAGTTATTATTTCTCTTAATCCCTTGATGCCCACACATCATACCCTTCATTCCTTGGAAGAACCTTGGAATCCTAAATAACTTTGGAATACATCCCCAAGTTCTAAAGAACCTTGAACCCTTGCCATGTTCCTTTACAACCAAAACACTCTAATGAGTTTGGCACATTTATTCCTACCTACTCCTTAATGAAATGTATGCCACACTAGGGATGCCATTAATTCCCAAGGAACTTATAGAATTAAGAAGAGTGTTCCCCCATGTTCCTCAAGTATGTCCAAATGTGTTAGGTTTATTTCTTGTACTAAATCATAGAAGAGTGATGCTTGAGGTATAGGCATCTCTAGAAATTCTTGAAAGTTGTAGACTTTGGGGGGTTCCTTGCATAGTCACACTTCTTCTTGAGGTTATGTGACTTTACAAAGGGGATATTTAAGGCCAAATTATATTGTTCAAAGAAGGATGGAGGAAAATGTTATAGATCTAGAGAGAAGAAAATATTGTAGCAAAGCCTTAAGGTTTGAATTTCTAGCACAAGGTAGAAATATTTTGGCATTATAACAATCTAAGTTCATCCCAAATTGGTAATAAGTTTATTGTAACATCTTATTAAAAATAATAATTTTCATATTTGATATAGATTTTCTCCATGCATATGGTCTACATTTTTAGATATATTGTTGATTAGTTGGCCAACCAGAATACTATAAAATCCTTGTGAAGATTTTAAGGCATCTTTTCAAGATAAATAGAGAAATGTACAAGTCTACTCATGGATTACTAAGTAGACTCATTTTAATATTTTACAATTTCACTCCTTTTTTCATATGTATGTGTAGAACTTAGTTTACATAAATAGTTGGATAGATATAGTCTTCAATGATATCTTCGTTAAGGTATCAAAAATGGTTTCAATCATTATATCTTTTTGTATAAATATATGACTTTGTTGCCCAACTAGACATAAGCACCCTCCCACCACCCCAATAGACCCAAAATAATCTAATTTAAACATCTTTTTAAGACTATGTTGATTAAGTGTGTTCCAACTACCACCTATAAATGTGTATAACAACATTAAAGGATATAAAAAATCACATCCTTAGATAATTTTTCTGGTAGGTTATCTATTTTAATAAGGTGTAATACCTTGAGTTATTAAACCAACATACAAATACATAGTAACAACCTTAATAAGGGCATACTAAGCACTAGGTATGACTTGTGCCAAGGTGAATTTTTATTTCGTATAGTTACATATAACACAACACCTTAGGGAATCCCCCCTTGGTTTAGCAAAGCCAAAAGTTGGAGGATGTTTTACCAACCTCAGTAAATTGGCCCATTGATGCCCAACCCATTCATAAGTTTGTATTTTTCTATCTAATTTCGACACCCTTGGCACTTGGGATAAGATATGGCTTTAAGAATTTTAGACCTACAACTCTACACAACAATAAGAAGAATACCTTTAATTTCTTGGCTATTGTTTGTTATGCAAGTGTAATGTCCCCATTTTTAGTCACTTTAGTATTGTAGCTAGCTCATGCTTTCTTGGTGATTTTCAACCTTGTTAGAAGGGATATTTGATGTTGCAAATGAGCTCAATTGGTCTTGAGGACTCCTATGACACTTTCCAAAGCGATCTTTGGCTTTTGGTGTGTTCTCCAAGATTCTTGGAGACTGTGTCTATTTATAGTAAGTCATTCGGTCGGCCCTAATTTTCATTACTCTCATAGATATCATTCAAATATGGCTAGTTCTCGATTTTGATGCTTACCAATAGTTTCTACAACTCAAATGTATTGTTGGATTTAATTTAATTATTTTTCTAGGTTGCGTAATTTTATTAAAATAATTTAAAAAGCATCTTAGTGCAATAAGTCGTTGGAAAGAGAATTTAAAGTTTTTAATTATGGAAACATAAAAGGTGGGGCCCTTGTTCATCAAATATATTTATTCTTCATAAAAAAGTCTTTTAGAGTCAAAAAGGGGTTATTTAATTAAAAGTGCATTTTAAAATATGTCTTCTAGAAAGTTCAGTAGAAAAGTATAAAAGGTGATTCATGGAGCTCATTTGAATATGCAAAATTTTTAATTTCCTTTTGTGAAACCCTTTTGGTTATGTGGAATTGAACTCTATTCATCTCAACCTTCTCGAGGATGAAAACCCTCTTTGAGAAGATTAGCCATGGTGGTGAAAGATTTTTCTTGGTTAATACTATGTGACCCTTTCAGAGTTACAATTGTGTAAATTAGATTTTTGATAAATTTATCCAAAATATACGCTTGTGTTGAACACTGAAACAGAGAAATTTTATATAGAGATTTCTTGTGACCTAAATGTTGCCAATTGAAATATTTGGTAAAATTGTATAGGTTTCACATAATGATTGGAGATTCTCGTAATTTGTGAAGTCTTGCAAGCAAGAAAAATTATTTGAAGATTTGCAAATATGTATATGAAGACCTTGGACACCATGCTTGAATAACTTGAGGAAGTTTATTGTTAATTGTTGGGGGTTTGTGCATTAGAGTTGTGTGTTGATTGGAGGATTTGTAGATATTATAATCAATCCATTACCGTTGATAAACATAAGGGATGTGAAGGGGAATCTTTGTTGGGTGTGATGTTTTGAAGAAGTTTGTAGCAATCTAAGGAAATAAGATGCCATCTTAGTGAAGGAATCATCGTTGGAAATTGATGGATGTGAATGTTACCCTTGCTAGGCAAATGTTTATGGTTGGGTGTGATTGTTAGAACAAATTTTAAATTAATAGATTATTGATTGTGACATTTCGAATAGATTTGTGGGTTAACTTGTTGGAAAGAGACACTACACATGCTTTATGGTGCTTTCATTGATGGAAACCCTTGCTAGTTAGTAGATCCACACATCATCATTTACTCATACTGGTAGACAGATTGAAGATCAATGATTATCTGTTAAGTTAAAACAACACATTTGGTAGATTTGTGTTCTTCAATTCATATGCAATTTTTTTGTTATTATTTTGTGTTGTGGATCTTAGGGAGTATTGTTCAACGCATAATTTGTGTTATTGGTAAATCTTGGTGCCTCGTATCAATTTGGGTGAAAGATAGAAGGTCCAATGAACTAATTTTTTGTTCATCAGTGTATGAAGGCTGACTTGGTGAATATAATGTGTTGCAAATAGTTGAGGAGTTATTGTTTAAGTATTTTTGTTTGGGTCCTCATATGTTGTGGCCGAATCTTGTGGATGTGCATTGAATATTATGGATGATTTGATCCAACAGTTTGTGAATATTTCTTATTTTGTTGAAGCTGACCTGAAGCGATTAAATCCTAAGTAGTAGATATATATAAGTGATCGATTGTATCATTTTGAGGTATGTTCGATGTGAGTTGATGTATGTTGTGAATGTCAGAAGGTCAATAGAGTGATTATGCACAGTTTCACTTGTGCATTAAGGATTTTTGTTGCGATTTGAAGCAAAACAAAGCAGAAGAGCATAATTAGTCAAAAGGTCCATAATTCGATTGTTGAGCCTAACTAGAACTGAAATCAGGAATTTGTAGATGCTACTTTATCAGTTCAAATCCTTGGAAGTATTCCAAAATTTTGTAAGGTAGTGAGCCTTTCGATTTTTGAGCAATGAGCTCTAGGCAGTGTGCCTAAATGCAAGTGCATTCTCATTTTGTAAAATTTTCTTTTGAGTATATTCATAACAATATTGTGGATTAATCTCCACTATGGTTTTTCCCCTAATAGGGTTTCCACGTAAAAAAATACTTGTGTTATGGTGTTGTGGTTATTTGTCTTATGTGCATGTATTTTTATTTTGGTTAAATGTTATCAGCACTTTAAGGATCAGATTAATAAAGTTAAAAATTACACAACACTGATTCACCCCCCCTCTTAGTGTTGCTTGATTCCAAAAAATGGTATCAAAGCTCAATTCCTCAGAAGAAGTTTAAAAGCTTAGGGAATATCTTGGAAAGTGTTTCAATGGATTCAAGCAGTCTTCAAAAACTTATGGTGGCCCTAGATGATCTTGATAAGGAAAAATTTGAAGTTTGGGAATTACAAGAAAATCTCATGAATGCTGAGAGATTCATTGAGTCATTGATAGAAAAAATCAATAAGTCCATAGAGAAGAGAAGGAAACTCTATGATCAAATCAAGCAAGAAGACAATAAACGCATTGTAGATGAATAACCTGAGTCAAGCCCTAAAGGAAAAGACAGAAGAATGTGAAAAATTTTCCAGGGATAATGCAGTTCTAAAGCATGAGATGAAATCTATTATGATCAGGATGACTAAGGAAATTGAAGATAGGAAGAAGAATGAAGAAAATCTTTCCCAATCCTTGAAAGAGAAATCTGAAGAATGTAGTCAAATTACTGATGGATTCATTCAATTGGAACTTGAGTTAGAACAATCCATACACAATGAGGAAGTGCTTGAAAAGCACATTATTGATCTCAGAGATGAACTTGCTACATTAAATTAATTCAAGGAGAAGTTCAAGATTAGCTCATCCAAGCTTGATGAACTGATTAAAAGTCAGAGGATTGATGGTGACAAATGAGGTCTTGGATATGAGAGAGGAGAAAGTTCTAGATCTGGACAAAGGAGATTTAGACAAGGAAATTAGATGAACAACATTAGAAGGTATCCGGTAAGACAACCTAATGCTCAAAGGTTTAATGGTAATTGTTATCTTTGCAATAAATTTGGCCATATGGCAGCTTAATGCAAAAGTAGAATGAATTCAAGTGGTCCATCATTCTCTAGCTAGTGCTTTAAATGTAACAAGTATGGTCATAAGTCAAATGAATGCAGAAATGTGATGAACAATTTTTATAGAGATGTTAGATGTTATACATGCAATAGATTTGGCCATATTTCTAACTAGTGAAAATCAAGAGAAATTCAGTGGAACAACTGGTCTGGAAAAAGAAATGTGGTGTGCTACAATTGCAATAAAACTATTCATATTGCTAGATTTTGTAGAAGAGGTTTGGTAAATCAGAGAAGAAATATGTAGAAGGATGAAAAAGGAAAAGGGAAAGTAACTACAGATCAGATCAGGACACAAATGAAGAATACATGGGTAAAGAAGAGTCCCTCTATTGTAGAAAATGAGCCAGCACCAGAATCAGCTTCTGGTAATTCCTCCAAGAATTAGGTTAAGGCCTCTAGCCTAGGGGGAGGTGTCAAGAAAATCTTTCAAACCCTTGTCAGTAATGGACACCAAGATGTGGATAAGTTTAGTGATTGCATTGATGATCTACAGATGCTATTGAACAATTGGAGAGAGTTTATGCAGAATTGAAGGTCCACAGAAGAGTTATCCTTTACAATGTATGGAAACATGGTATCTGAATGAGTTAGGGAAAAATAATTTATTACTTCAAAAAGGTTAGGTGTGCAAATGATAAAGTCATTTCTATCTTTCATTTGTCACTTTGCATTTTGAGAAGAAGAAGTTTGAAGAGCTCTGAAGTGAACTTTGATGAAATTTGGGAGAATTCAAGTGCGAAGGAAATTCGAAGTTCAAACCCTAATATGGAAAAAAGGTATTTATTGAGAAAAATTGTAAACCTATGAATTTGTGAAAATGGCTACTCCATTGGTAGTTGAAGTCAAGGATAGACCCTGTTTGAAATTCAAGTGGCATCCTTTCAAGTTTGTTGAGACCAAGCCCTTGGGTGCATTTTCATCTGTTACGTACGACGTTTTACATATTGAAGACATTAGGGCACACATTCATGCTAATATTGAGGAGTTAGGGAGCTCATATTTGCTGAATTTATATTCCAAGCACATTATTGGAGAGGATTTTTGTGTTAAGCTCGAATTTAAAACCCTAGAGGAGAAGAAATTCACGTAAATTGTGAAATTCCTTGTGTTTGATGAAAACGAATGGGTCCAGTATATCTTGATTCAAGTTCATGCTGAATTTATGTGGTTGAATCAACCCTTCAAGATTACATAAGAAGCTATAAGTGTTGTTACAAGTTTAAATTCCTCTGGTGGATTGCCAATTTTGAAGTCTATGAAAAATCAAACAATCACTAATGCAACTGGTTCGGTATTTGATAGAAGAGTGATGACAATTGATAATATCATTGATGTGGGTGTGAAATTTTCCTCGATGGTCATTGGTTACAAGATATATCACTCTAGCCAAGAAAATTTTGTATCCAGTATAGCCATATATGTAGCATATCAGATGGTAAAGGAGAATGCAAAGTATGATTTATGTGAATTGCTTCAAGGTTAGCTTATGGAAAATCTTGGTAAGATTAAGAAAGACAAGAAGAATACCTTTAAATATGGTAATCTATTACTGTTTTTGTTCTTTTATTTCATGAATGAAGTTCTGGGAGTTGGGAAAGTGTTTTGGGAAAGAGGTAATAAGCCTGTAGATGTTCATATTAGAGATATGTTATTCAGCCTTGGTGATTTACAAGCCAAGAAAACTGCAATCCGGGGATATCTCAAGAACTTTCAAAATGTAATGCAAGGAAGCGAAAGAATTACTACTTCTATTGTGAAGAAGTAGGAGGATAAAATATGTTTTATGGTGGATATTGATCAGTGCTTGATGGAAGCAACATAACCTAGAAACATCTAGATTATGCCAATGGATTATGAAGTTGATGAGAGAATCTTGGAGTTATATGCACAACATCTATTGAGTAAACCTTTAGATTTGTCTAAAGAAAGGTTTGAAACATATACAGAAAAGAATATGCAAGTCCATGAGCAGTTGAAGAAACCAATGATAGTCTGGAGAGTAAGGAAATAAGTGGAAGTCTTTGCGGAGAGCATGGGCATATCTAAATAAGTTGTAAGAGAAGCTAGAAGGATGAGAGAACAAGGTAAAAGTGAAGAAGGAAAAGAGCCTGCTAAAACTAAATCTACTAGCCCGACATCATCCTCTGCCTAAACTAGATCAACAAGGAGCTCAACACCCCTATCCGGTCATGCAAAGAAGTATGCCCCTACAAAAGCTCAAGTTAAGGCATCTGGTAAGAGGAAGAAGGACACGAGCACAAGAGTGTATACAACTGTTTCAGAAGATGAAGAGACACAATCTGATGAAGAATTTAGAGAAATAAAACATATGGGTACCCAAGCTACAACAACAGTCACTAAGGACAAGTCCTCTGGTGAAAAGAAAAAGCAAATAAGATGAAGCCTGACAAACCAAGTATGTCAGTAGAGGAAGTTGAAAGAGGTATAATCAAGGATGGGAATCTTAAGCCCCTATTTGAATTGTATGGTACCTTTAATATTGTTGGTCAAAGAGTCCTTGAGGAGGCTACAATACAAATTTTGAACAATTTCAATATGAGTCTTGTTGAGATAATGGCACGGTTGCCTAAGGAATTGTAAGAAATTTTGGAGATGAAGAGAATTAGTGCCAAAAATGAAGAAGATCAACTAAGAGAATGGGTTCTTGCAAATCTAAGTCCGGTAATGTCTATTGAAGAAATTAAGTCAATCCTAAAAGAAGAAAAAAGAGAGTTCAAAAGAAAATCAAGAATAAACAAGGTTATGATGGGTAGAATTGAAGAAGTAGAAAAAGAAACTAAAAGCATTCTAAAGGAAGTTCTATTAAAGAACATAATTAATGTTGTTTCTGAAGAAGAGCATGTGGAAGACATTTCATTTGGTCTAGTAAATGAAGAGGTTACAGTTGAGGACACTCAGATTCCTCCTGATGTGCATGATACAAAAGAACCTATGGAGATTGAAGCTCCTAAAATTATGTCGGTTGAAGAAAATGAGATATTAGTTGAAGAAGTTGAAGTTCCAAATGTCAAGAAAAAATATGTGGTTGTAGAAACAATAGTTGAGGAAAGGAAGATTGAAGTTAAAGAAGTTCCATTGGAAGCAAGAGACACTGCAGAGGAAATGAAGAAGTTTCTAGAAGAGAAAAAGGAAGAATTTGATCTTGAGTTGGGAGATGCCCCTATTCATTTGTCTACTTTGTCCCCAATTTAGAAAATGAAAGTTGAATCATTTGCACAAGCTAAGGCTAGGGAAGAAATCTTGAAGTCTCACATTGAGGACAGTGGGTTATTGAATCTTGCATCTGGAATTCTGGAGAAGATCATGCCTACTCGTGTTAAGGATCCATCCGGTTCTTCCTTCGATGAGTTGAAGAATATTATAAATTCGGTAAGTACTCATTTTGAGTCACTTGAGAAGTCAGCTTTGGTCAAAGTTCAGAAGGAATTTGATGCCAAAAAGATCAGTAGGTTGAAAGGAATGATAGCTAATGATAAATCTCTATTAGCTACTTGTGTGAAAAATGTTCAAAGTGCATTATCAAAAGGTGGAAGGATTTATAAGTCGTGTTTGTCTTTGTCAAAACTTACTACGAAAAATGAGAAGGTTAAGGATCATGAGAAAGAGTTAGCTGCTATTTCTAATGCTTTTGATCCTTTAACTATTTTTGTTGGAGAGCAAGAAGGTCAAGTTATATCCTTACTTGATAGAATAAAGAGCTTGAAGCATGATAATGACAGAATTTTGGAAAGAGTTGGTGAACTTAGAGGCCTAATTGGTCCAAAGATGGAGACCATGTTGAACGCTTTGAAGGAAGCACAAGATGCTATGGCAGTCAATGATCTAGTGAGCCTTGAATATGCAGAAATGCAATCTTATTTACTCTATGGTCACATAACTATTTTGGAAAGTATCAAGAAGTGTTGGGACACAAGCTTGAACCTGTTAAAGACCAATTTTGTAGATATTTTCAAGTTTGTGTAAGTTTTTTGAAACAAAGTTTATACATATTCAGTTTGAAGTTTTTGTTTGTTTATAGGAGTTTTGTATGCAGATTTCCCATCTTTTCCATTGATTTCAAAGGGGGAGAGTAGAACAATGAAAAATGTATATTCATCTAAGGGCGAGTTGTAGTTTTGAGCTTTGGATGAAGATATTTTTGGATTTTTGGTTGGCAATGTATTTTTGTTGGTATTGATCTAACACTTAGTTATTTTTCACTAAGTGTTGCCATCAATGCCAAAGGGGGAGATTGTTGGCAAGAGACACTGCACATGATTTATGGTGCTATCATTGATGGCAACCCTTGTCAGCTAGTAGATCTGCATGTTGTCATTTACTCATACCGGTAGACAGATTGAAGATCAGTGATTATTTATTAAGTTAGAATAGTGCATCTGGTAGATTTGCGTTCATTGATTCATATGCAATTTTTTTGTTATTATTTTGTGTTGTGGATCTCAGGGAGTATTGTTCGATGCATAATCTATGCTATCTGTAAATCTTGGTGCCTCATATCAATCTGGGTGAAAGTAAGAAGGTCCAGCGAACTAATTTTTTGTTCATCAGTGTATGAAGGTTGACTTGGTGAATACAATGTGTTGTGGATAATTGAGGAGTTATTATTTAAGTTATTTTGTTTGGATCTTGACTATGTTGTGGCCAACTCTTGTGGATGCACATTGAATATTATGGATGATTTGAGTCGACAATTTGTGAATATTTCTTATTTTGTTGAAGCTGACCTGAAGCGATTAAATCCTAAGTAGCGGATATATAGAAGTGATCAATTGTATCATTTTGAGATATGTTCGATGTGAGTTGATGTATGTTGCAAATGTCAAAAGGTTGGTAGAGTGATTATGCACAATTTCACTTGTGCATTAAGGATTTTTGTTGCGAGTTGAAGCAAACAGAGAAAAATCAATCAAAAGGTCCAGAATTTGATTGTTGAGCCTAATCGGAATTGTAATCAGGAATTTGTAGATGCTACTTTATCAATTTAAATCCTTGGAAGTATTCCAAACTTTTGTAAGGAAGTGATCCTTTCAATTTTTGAGTTGTGAGCTCTAGGCAGTGTGCCTAAATGCAATTGCATTCTCATTTTGAAAACTTTTCTTTTGAGTATACTCAAAACAATATTGTGGATTGACCTCCACCGTGGTTTTCCCCCTAAAAGCGTTTCACGTAAAAAAATCCTTGTGTTATGGTGTTGTGGTTATTTGTCTTATGTGCATGCATTTTTATTTTGTTTGAATGTTATCAACACTTTAAGGATCAGATTAATAAAGTTAAAAATTGCACAACACTAATTCACCCCCCTCTCAATGTTGCTTGATTCCAACATAAATTAGTCTTTATTTGTTGGGTGATCTTCATTTCTTGGTTTATGTGAATTTTAGACTGAAGTTTATGAACACCAGTGTGTCAAAGATTTATCATAGCTAACTAAACATTTCAATTTTTAATTAAGAGGTTAGAAAGAGATTATTACATCTCTGTAATTGTGAACAACAATCCATCATTTGTTATTTTTCAGTCCCATTGAATAAATGATAATTGTTTGGTATATTGTCTTAAGAATTTTATGAATGATTTGCAATGTTTATGTAATACAAATACTTTCCAAATCAATTAAACATATGAGAAAACAATTACAGTAAAAAAATATTCACAAGGGAATATAGATAAATTGTTTGAAAAAATTTCTATCCTCTAAACATTGGGAAAAGTGCAAAAATTTGGTATAGAATTTGGGCTTGGATCTTTACAAGTAGAATCTATGTAATATGTTTTATCGTCATAAGTTGAATTAAGATTTTATGTTCAACTTATTTTATGACCATATCATATATTAAATAAATTTTATGGTCTTATTGATTGATTGTTTCATAAGTTGAGAAGTTGATTGTATCTAAAAAAGTTATATTGGGTTAATTGGAAACCCTAAGTCTATCAAGGGTTTAAATCTCATGGTTTTGATTAGGGTTTGAGTTCCTATATTTCTCAAAAATGTTAATTTAATCATTAAAATTTGAATAACTCTATGAGTTGTCTCCAAAGAACTTAGGCGCACACATAGTCATGTTTTCTTTATATCCTTGATAGCATTTGATATTTTGGGTTGAATCCTTTAAATAATGTACTCTCTTTAAATTGATTTTATAGACCCTATGGGTCAAGGTCTCTTAAACCATTGTTGAGGTATTATATGCCATAATGTTGATTCTCTCAATTGTTTTCTAATAAATATTCTTTTTCAATATTAATGTTTTCATGAAAAAGTATAATAATACAATCTATACACATTTATATTGAACTAGTTTTACAAATTATAATCTTGACTAAGAAGTTAAGTTTGCATTTTATCATATTTATTTAAGGTTTCTTGCTTCTTGTAGATGTTTGTAAATGAAAAATTAGTCTTATCGTGTCATGTCCATTGTGATCACTAAAGTGATTGGTCTCTATTTGAAATGGGACTATATAGTGTTATCCTCTCAACATGAATGATTATGTATGTTAAACAAGGTGAAATTTGTAGAATGCAATAGGTGGGGTTGTGAGATTGTCAATCGTGATGTATTGCAATATAACTTGGTTTCTCTTGGTAATTGTTGAATGTGATGGTGTATTCTATGAATGTATGCTTTATGCATTCACTTGAGTTAATAGACTCTTCATAAATAAGGATTTTCTTGAACAAACCTCCTATACATTTCATTAAGGAGGTTTGAATGGAGTTTATCTATGAACTAAGTGATGATAATTTATTTTATTCTTATAAATTTTTTGACCATGTCCCTATGTCATGTTTAACTAATAAACTTCCAAAGTGTTACAAATGTGCTCATGAATCATTACTAGTCCTAGGATCATATTGCATCACCACCCTAAAATATGAAAAAGCCTTTTGGGGGATAGTAGCCAAATGGGAGATGGTATTTCTCTTGTGTGGTAGAATGATATGGAAATTGAGAAAAGGTCATTTAAGTTTACAAGCACTTAGCTAAGTTGTTTGTACTCTTTTGATGCAAATATAAATTATGTGAGTCAAATTGACCTTTGTGATACAGTTACATTACTCTATCTTGTTATGACTATTATGAATAATGGATTGAGATATTATCCTTACGATGTCACTTGAATATTAACAAGAAAAATTTGGAGGTCTCTTTTTAGGCTTAAAAGAAGATTGCTTGATGCATTATCTATAATGACCACCCTAGATTTTTTTTAATTTTTGAGAATATATAAAAATATCATAAATATATAAAAATGATACATCTGTTGTCATAAGTTTCTAATAAAGACTATATTTTTGAGAAAGATTACAATGTTGATACAAATAGCATCGATTATGTTGATTCCCAAAGTTCCTAAAATCATGAAATAACCTCCCATCTTATAAAGATAAAGAAAATACCTCAAAGGATGATTGGAAAATAATTGCAGGTTTGTAAATACATTGAAACTCACTGGTAAAGGTGTGGAGAGTCAATCAGATCACTCTTACTTCTCATCAACTCATAACTAACTAAAATACTACTGACATACATTGAGATTATACGCTGACATGATCGAGGATAGGTTTAAGAATCACCATGTAGGTTGATGCATTTGATCAATCAGGTCTCGTATGACTAGGAGAGCTATTGAAAGTTTGATACACTACTATTGCAGGTTAACACAACCTTGGTAAATCACCAAACACCTTTCCAAATGACCAAAGAATACCTCCCAACAATGATTAGTAGTATCATTCACCCCCAATGCCACCAACAACTACCAAAGATCATTAAAAGATAAGCAAATCATACCCATTAGGCCTGCAACTCGAGGGTTACACGTTTGTGAATCAAATAAATTCATCAAGTTCCTATTAACACAACAAAGACCACTTCCAATCTATGCCAAATAATTAGAGACATACCCAACACCACCATATAACTAGAAAATCCAAGAGAAAGGGGGCGGTTCAATGTCCAAACCCCACGCTAGGTTATAAGAAATCCTCTAAAAATAACCTCCTTAACCACCCTCAAGGAAACCTCTATAAAACACTACAAAAGATCATTAATCAAACCCCAAAAATCTACAAACTAGAAAGAATCAAATACCTTCATATTGAAACCCTAAAACTTAAAACTTTGTTGAGACACAATGGTGATTCTTGAATGAAATCACACTAACTCTAGCTAGGGATTGTCTTCCAAATCCAAAACTAGAAATCAAATGAGGGTTTGTCCTAATTTTTTTTAAAGAAGAATACATAGGTTTAATCCAACAACATAACAGTGTAAGAAAATCTTCAACATATAAAAATGAGCCTCCAATACCTCTCTTTGTATAGATTTTTCGTTCCTTTTTTGAAAAACATAATTTTTGTTTTTCATTGTTTTTTCGAAAAGGTTTTTTTTCTTTTTCATTCTTTTTTGAAAAAGTACTTTTAAATTTATTTTTTTTCCAAAAAATCACTTTTTTCATTTTTCAAATTAAATAATTCATTACATGCAAAAGAACCCTTATACCTAGGCATCCAACTATTTTTAACACTTAATCACCTTTTCAACGAGCTATTACAGTAAGTTGTCCTTTTATTATTTTTCAACATTAGACAACATAATCCCTAGGCATCAAATAAATTAATCTATTTAACAAGAAGATGATACTCAAAACATCTCATTACAATGTCCCAAAAATGACATGGATTAATTTGAGCTAAAAATATATTTTGACAATTGTAGACCATTTGTTCAACCCAACACAAGGACATGTGAACATAAAATTTCAAGTCCTTCAAAAACCTTCACACAAATGCTTACATAATTTATTATAGAAATTTATCTTTGCATTTTCTCAATTATGAAAGTCAACAACTCATTGGCTAGTTGTATCAAAATCCAACAACATAAAATTGAGAAACCAGGAGCTACAAATATGAAATATTATTTTATATATTGACAATGGAAACAAAAATAATATAATTTTTCTTTTATAGTAGCTGAAATTCATTTACAATTCATCATCATTTGAAATGTGCTCTTTAAAACTTGTTCAAAATGTCACCACCATATTACTTATAAGCATTCAAAATAAATCAGCTCATGAGTTGATTTAATCAAAATCAACAACATGGAATTGGGACAACTACTACAATAATGAATTATTCTTATATGCATAGGAGGTGTGAGCAATGAAATGATTGAAAACACTCCTTGAAATATTGGAAATTTTTCATCACTAAAATCCAACCAATAAATAATCTATTTTGTAGATGGAAAAATCAAGCTAGCCTAGATAATAGTGACAACTATAACATCTCTAAGCTAACCCAATCTAAAACGAGAAAACAATCAAATAAAGAGAAAAATGAAAGCAAAGCAAAGCACTCCCCATTGAAGTTCAAGATCACTTCTCTTGTCTCTCTTCTTCTTTATTTCTTTTGCAAATATGCCCTTAGATTTGTAGTTTAACTTGTGCAAATACCTATAAATTGTAAGAAAGAAAGTTGGAGATAAGGGGTTGTTAAGGGAAAAATTGAGGACAAAGGTTGTTTTTATAGATAGCCATTCGAATAGACAATCGAGATTAAACTTCTAGAAAGATGCTAAGATCAATGGTGGGGGATTGATGCACCAAGGATATTCTATTCATGGGAGGGCTATGACGTCAATTGCTATGACAGAGATGACTATGACAAATATTAATGAGCAAGTGGGAAGAAAATGAATGAATTAAAAATTGACA
>VDFB02071966.1:0-10918 GCA_007258455.2 Sequoia sempervirens
ACCTATTTACATAAAGCATAGAGAAAGCATAAAAATATATCTCTAGAAATGTAAGAAGATTTATGGTTCCTTTCTCTTGGCTTGGAAATCTTCTTATCTCTTCATGATCTCCTACATTATTGCTTCATCTAATCCAAAAGTGTAATCTATAATAGTGTAAAACTTTGTGATGGACCTGATTGTAGTAGAAGAAACCTTTTTACATCTATCCAGATGCATTTTGAGATTGTCCAAAGTTAACTATACATCACACAAAGTGTCCATTGAAGTCAATTAAAAGGCTTCATCTTTAACTTGCTTTTGAATAGCTTCTTTGAATATTTGAACAATCTCACTTGCTGGGAGGAATTTATGATTTCCATCAAGAAGTTTCCTCGACAACTCTTCAATTTTGTTCACCATGACAATACAATGTCATTCAACATCCTCTTGTACCTATTGTGTATGTGGTTCTTGATGGACTCGCTAATCTCCACATAATTTTCTTTGTTGGGAATAACCCCAACTTCCACTAGCGTTATCAATATTATCTCCTTTAATTTCAACCAAGACTAAGACTATGCTCCATTTCCTTCTACTCCATAGAAAGAGTACTTTTGTATTATCTAGTTCTCAATTAATGTTAGATATTTGAGAAATCCTTTCATTTTTACTAGTTATGAACTTTGTGAACCTTTCTCCATTACTCTATCAACAAATGATAAACAATTTACCTTTATAATAATACTTTTCAACTTTTTGTACCACAAGTTCTTCATTACTCATCATTTCCATTGGTTGCACATTCTTTCAAGACACTTTAATTTTCCTAAATACAGAATAATAGTTGTCAGCTTCTTCTTTGTACATGTTCTTGGTTTCCTCCATTTTATTAAAATTCTCCTTCAAGGTAGTTAAAGATGCTTGAGCATCATCTCTTTGCTTACTGCATGTTTAATCTTCACAATTTTTGATTCTTGTGATGGTATAATCTTCCATTGACTTCACTCTTACCTTGCAATGGTGTTGCAATATCCACATACTTATATCCTAATTTATCCATATGCAACCTAGAGTGAATTTTTTTGGATTTTCTTCCTTGGGTTTTAATGAGCTATCTCCTCATGATCTAATTCAATGGGAGAAACCACCTACTTCATCCATTTAGATAATTATGATGATAACCATGGAGGGAGGAATGAACCATCATCTTCTTGAACTACTTACAACTCTTATGTAGCAACTACATCTGTAGAAATAACTATTGTAGTCACAATTGGTGTTCTCCTAATCATCACTACTCTTGGAGTCTACAAATTTGAGGTATTCAACAATAATTCATTCATGAACTGATCAAACTTATCTTGTGAAGAAATGTCAAATTATGGTGAAGAAAAAATTGCAATTGATGATGGAGAACCAAACATAACATCAATACTCTATAGAATTAACCTTATGAAAGGATTAGAATGAATTGAACACATTGATGGGTGAATTGTTACTTTAAGTGCATGAAAACCTATTGTAGGTGGGGGTGAGGTGGGAAGAGGAGGTGGAGGAAAAATGGAAATGGTAGGAGTGTGACATGTTCTTGCAATGACATGAGATGATGTATGAGGGGGATATTGAATGATGTTTTCTTGTGGAGACAACTACATTTCCTCATCATACCTTTCCTCTTCCTCATTACTTTCCTCCTCTTCTTGATCTTCTTCCAATTTTTCATCTTCTCCAAATTATTCACTTTCACCTTCTTCTTTTGCTTCAAAATGCTCTGATTTAGGTTCTTGTTCTTCTCCAAATGGTTGCTCTTCTTTAGTATTTTTCTCTTCAATTACTTGTGATGTTCTCTTCCCATAGGTAAATATATTTTTTGGCCCTTTAGATGAGGAATAGGGAGAAACACCTACTTTATGCTTAGTTTAGAGCTCTTTTTTTCGACTAGCTTCTCCTTTTGATACTTCACATTCAAACTCTATCCTTAAAGGCTTCAACTAAATCCTTGCCTTTGCAACCATTGACTTGTGTTGCTAAAAATGGGTGTGAAGCCTCTATCAAATGGAATTATTCTCTTTTCTAGACCATTGGATAAGAGGAAAGGGCTTACTCTCTATCTCTTTTTAGTCATAAGAAGCATCTAAGATATCACCACCAAGCCCAGATCATTGATTTGTTCCACAATAAGTCTATAGAAATCTATTTTCTTGACATCCTCCTCATCTCTACACTCTACCCATATGTCTTCAAAATGTTTAAACATGAATGTGACTTTTTTATTTTTAGTTTCACACATCTATAGTCAAAATCATGTCTATATTTGTATGCCCTTATAGTCATAATTTTCATTTCTAAAGTCACTGCTTTAGCCTTCTGTATAGTTTGAATTGAATATCTTCCAATAGCAACTGGAAACCTAATGGCAGGTTTATGAATGGTGAGGCATTTTTTATGTACTCTGATAAGCTATTTGCATAACTCCATTAAAACCCACTTGTTGAAAGGATATCTTGGTAACATGTAGGGCCATCTTGTGTAGCATCCTACCCCTAGGCATGTAAAGTTAGGACATTGCAAGAAAATAGATCCATACTTATTTACAACCTTCCATGCCACATCTAATATCCTTTTCCTTTTTGAGGATGGATCAAACATGAATAAAAAAGGAGTGAAGAAAGAATCATTCACTCTTCTAAAATGTTCGATAATGCCTCTTAAAGTGATATGAGGATAGATTTTATACACTAGGTCACAAGACTTCTATTTCCTTCCACTAATAGACTTGGATATTGTCCCATCACAACCACAACATACACTAGATATTAGGTCATATAGAACTTCAGGGCAGAATGTACATTGATAAGTTGTTTTTTAATTTCATCACTAATATGTGCACCCCAATCAATGTAAGTCTTCTTTCTCCTAATGATCTTGATGTACTCATACATCCATTCTTGGAAATTTGATGAAATTTAATCCTTTCGCTCTTCATAAAAGAGTGACTATATCATAGACATCTTCTTTGAAGTCACTACATGGAAGAATTTTAGAGGCCATCTTGAAATGGTGGGCCTTGGATTTTTCAACAATTTAGTGTTGATCAACTGCTTGGCTTCATTGTGATTTCTATCACAGGCCTCCTAGGCATGTTGAGTAGACATATTTCTATACTTATAATCCATGGTTGGTACCTTGAAAACTACATCAAAGAAATTTGCATCTGACCTCATCATAATCTATCCTAAAGAGTCTCTAACAATTTTTTCATCTCTAACATAGTGTCAAGTAACTTGTAGAATAAATTTTGAACAATGAGATATTATTGGAAAAGAGGTAACTCGATGAAGATTGTTGTGAAAAATGACCTCCAAATCCTTTTCGAGGGGTTGCTTTTCTATTCTCTTGAAAAATTCATCCATGTCAAGGTGCTTGATCTTAGTATCCTTGATCTTGTTGATCTTGTTGATTTATACTTCATCTTTTCTTTCTTTCTTGAAGAAGGAGACTCCTCTTTTTTCATTAAACATAGAAAGATATCACTAAAACTTCACAAAGAAAGCCTTTAAGGAATTCCTAATAGAAGGTTGCTCAAAGGAAACAAATATTTTTGAGCATTAGGAGAATATTCATTTACAAAAGGGAAGGAATGTGGAAAGATAGGTGGGCACATTAGAGCAGGTAGGTACAAAAAAAAAAGTAAGAAAATTTGAGTGAATACGTAAGAAATTGAGCTCATAATGCATTTTTGGAGGATTCTAAGTGTTAGTGATTTTTTTAGGAATTTGTGCAAGGGCACTGAAAATAAATGCCCTTGCATCTTTGGTAACTAACTCTCTTGCACTAGCACTAAAAAATAGTGCTTTAACATTTTGGGAAACTCACTGGAAGTACTTTGTGCATGGGCGGGGATTTTTAGTGCTTCAACATTTTAAACGACTTGAAGGTTTTATGCATCAATGATAAAAATTATCACTCCTACATACATTCACACTGTGTGGAAGTGGGTTTATTCTACACATATGCACACCTCTTTGGAATTTTATGTTAAATACAAAGGTGGTGAAAATTATCACTCTTGCATTTTTGGGAAAGTCTTATGTTTATAGGAGCAATAATTTTTCCTGCTCCTATATGTGACCCAAGGAAAGAACTTGGAGAATTATGTAGAGGTGATGAAAATCAATACTACTACACCCAACACTTATCAAAGAAACAACTAATGTAGGTGTGCAATGGTAGTGATTTCTAATGCCTTTGCATGTAGCTTAAAAAAAATTATATGTAATATTGGGAAAAAATATTGCCCCTACACACCTCAATAGGCAACTAGGGTTTGAGATTCTGATCATCAATAAGATTAAGGGAAGAACATGGCATAGGTAGAAAAAGAGAACATGAAAAAAAAAATACCCTAGGCATGATTAACTAGGGCATGGAAAATCATAGGAAAAAAAATAAAAGCCAGAAGAAATAAGAAGTAAAATGATTAATTGAAAAGATTTCAAATAAAAATTGCTTAGTTTTAAACTAACAAACAAAATCAGAAAGAACCCTATCAAAGAAAAATGAAGGAAAAAGGAAGAAGCATACTTGAAGGAAGAGATAAAGACACAAATCCTAAAATGGAAAAATCACACAAAATCTGCCAACTAAATCCAAACTTGAAAAGTAAAGAAGGTTTGGCACCAAAAGGAAGAGAAGAGAAAATGAAGCCAAATGATCATAAAATGAATTTAAGATTACTTAAAAAGCCACTAAAACATGCCAAATGAAGCTTCATTGTGAAATAAGAGTATATTAACTCCACATGTGCAAAGGAAGTATGATGGAGGAGTAGCAAAATCCAATTCTTTTGCAATTTCAAAATAAACTATGCATACATAAGGGCATTGAAAAATTCTGCCAATGCATTTTACCAAAGATAAGATATGTAGTGGGGCTAAAAAATTGTGCTACTACATGTCTTTAAAATTTTTTCTAACTTCACATGTAGGGGAACTAAAAAATAGTTCCCTTACATGGGACAAAACTTTACTAACTCCTTGAGAGTGAAAAATGACAAAAAAAACTCGTTTTGAATCTTTTCAAAAAATGAATAAAGACAACCACTTGAGGGGATGATTCTAGGCTCAGGACTATGTGTAAAAGAAATTTGAAATTCACCTCATTTTGCATGCTTAGAGTACATGTGCCTATGAAATGGACAAGTTTCTTAGGGGGTTATCCCATAAATCAAGCACTAATGGATTTGAGGATAACACATTAGTTGGAAGAGTAGTAGGGAGAATGTATTTGGTTTTTATTGGCATCTATAAATCAAGTCCTAGGGATCCCAAATATCCCTTCATTAATGAGCTCCAAATAGAATAGTTTCTTCCATTGAATCAAGGTGACTTGCTTGAATCTTCTTTATGATTCGTTGTGTTCACACTACCGGAATCTACCCAAGTAGATTAAGCTTCACCTAGGGAACCTAAGGCTATGATATCAATTGATCAAACACAACAATCTACTAAGAGGCAGGGTGAATTAGTAGATATTTAAAAATATATTTTAAGCACTTGTGTAGATTTATACTTAATATGTAAATTTAGCAATAAGCACACAAATAAGCATCACATAACATAGGATGTACATGGAAAACCCAAGATGGGAAAAACCATAGTGAGAAATGTTACTAGGAGCTACTATCCTAATCCAACCTCACAAGCTTGAAGTTTAGTTACAATGCTTTAAGGGCACCAACCCTAAGGAGACACCAAGCCCCTTTTTTTAGGAGCACCCACTCTAAGGATACACCTACTCCCTAATCTGGGAACCTACCCAAATATCATATGGCATCCACCAATCAGATTTACAATGTAGGATATTAGAATTTTGATGACAATTCTATGTTGCAAATTTTTGCTACTACACATACATGAAGGTTGCATGCACTAAAACTCTTCCTCTCCTTAGTACCTCCTTATTTACTCTGTATTCACTTATTTTTTTCTCCCTCATTCTTTGCATCTATTGTTTTCTTAAAAATACATTCCCTTTTTTAATACACCAGTTTGAATGAGAAAAACCTAAAAAAAACACAAAAACAATCAAGGGGTTTACCCCAAATGTAAATCCAGATTTGAATTCCTAATTTTTGTTTGGTTCATCTTATTCAATCATAGTGCATTCTTTCTTTCCAATCACATTCTTTGCACTCTACCTCTCCTGACTCTTCTTTCCCCACACTTCTCTCTCACCTCACCGATTGGTATTCTACACTTCCTCAACTACTAAGTTATCTATCTTTTCTTCGCTAACCAATAGACACTTCCTCAAGCCATGTACCACTCACCAATGCAACTTGATTTGTTTTTTTAGGGCTTTAATCCTTTCTTCTTCAAGGAAATTTCTCTACTTCAAGCCATACATGCATTAATTTTTTTCTTAGAATATCTTCTAAGATTAGAGATCTATAAACCCTTAATCAAATATGCCTTTAATGTATTCTTTTGTGCATAAGATTTGAACCCAATATTTGTTCACTTAGCACTCTGTGCCACCATTTTGCAACTCGAATCACCAATTAAGTCAATTGTTGGAGTAGGTAGACCAATAATTTTATTCTTCTAGTTGGTTGCTAGTCAGAAACCTCTTACACAGACTTAACCATTTGAAACTACCACCTTCAAATTATGACTATTGATCTTTTCACTACACACTATGATCCATGGTTCTCCATTCATTGTCTCTCTTTAAAATTCTACTATTAGATGAGCCTTCCTTATATCCTATTTTTTGATGTTGTTCTATCATCGCTCATCACCACATCGAAGAGACTAAACCACTACTCATACCTAAAACTATAGGCCACTTCGATAAAACTCTATTGGAGTGTCGAAGGGAATGCTCACTCAATCTTGTTGATACTTTATATCCTCTCTTTGACCTATATCATGTTTTCCACATGTGGGGTCCACTTGACCATGCCATTTCCATGAAATTCACAAGAAGATTGTGAATTTCCTATCGAATATTTAACAACCACCATCTATCCTTATTGGTCAACATCCATTGTTATCACCACCCAATTGGGTTCCAACATATCGACACTTCTAAGGCACCGAAACTTATGTTGCACCCATAATCCTGTATCTTCATGAAGAAGTAATCTTACACCATAGAGATCCACCATGTCAACATTTTGGAGAGACACAAGAGAAACTCTTAGTGAAGAGAAGTTTTCATACAAACATTCACACACTCCCTTTATCAAAATACCAAAGTCTCTATCATATTGATATTCAACCTTCACACCGATACAAAAATTGGGATGTAAAAGAGATATCATGGACCATCCTACCAAAAAATTTCTATCTACTTGATGAACTTAGTGGCCTTGGCATGCAATCATCACTATATCAAAGGGATTGATAAGTAAGTCTTGCTGAAGAAAAACTGTCAGCCTGATAAAGACTTGTCCAACAATTTTGTAAACCACCATTGTAGTGTTGAAGAGACACTAAATCAACTCCTAAAAATGTGAAGTCTCCCCGATGGTGTTAGAATATATAACCTTTTGAACACACACCATAAGTACCTACAAATTATATCTCTATAGAGCCCTCAAATAACCCTTCACAAATCTAACTTATTTTTCACCATTGGTCTCACCTTTTGACATCAATACTATTCTCTCCTATTGAAATCAATGACAACAATATGCCAATATGTTGATCTCAACCAATGATTTTCCTTGAGAAAAAAATTGACGTCAAACTTAGGAAATAATAAATTCCATTAACATCTCTCCAAGACAATAAACACTATGTGAAAGTGCTAGTTTCTCCATGATATCAAAGGCCTATGCAATGAATTAAGTGACATTCCACTACTAGTAACTAGTTAATGATCAAATAGAAACCTGTGAAGGTGGCATGATTGAAAACCTAGGGTTTCTTTGTTAAAACCTAATTAGATTCGAGGGAAAAAATAAATCATTTCTTAGCTAACAACTTGTCATCTAGATCTGAAACCACACATTTGTAATATACCTAGAAAACCCATATGGATTCTACTTTCAGTTTTTTTGTCAAACCCTTAGAAGTAACCACTATAGAAACATGCCAACATTGCAACATTTGAGCAACTTTACAATATTTTAAAAACATTCTCTTATCTCTATCATTCTTCACCATTCTTTATATGACATATCCTCTAACAACCATAATGTTATACTTCCAATGATCTCCCCTTCAACATCAATCCAATTTCCTTTCAGCATCAATGATAACATAATGTCAACAATCTCCCCCTTTATCATTGATGGAAAAACTCAATGCTTTGCACCAATACAATACTTCACTCAACAATTTTTTCCCCTTAAGCACACAATTGTTTGTAGTCACAACTCCCTCTTTCACATATCTTCTCTTTTTGAAAACCAAGGAGCATTTTCTCAATTTCTCCCCTACTTGATTGCATGACCATTTGAACATTCTCTCTCCCTTTGACAATAATGGAAAAGGGACACTATCTAGACACCTTGATGTTGTTGATATTCTCCCCCTTTAATATACCATGCAAAGATAAAAAATGGTAAAATCAAGTCTTTATAAATTTATAAAACCATGCAAACTTGACTTGACTTCTTCACACTCTTCGAGTGTTGAATAAATATTATATGAAGATCCCCCTAGACTCATGCCATATCACTAAGATTTAGTGATGTGATGTGGGAGCAATAACTCCCAAACTTCTTGCCTCAGATATTCAATTTTTTTTTTGGGAAGAGGCTTGGTGAATATTTTTACCACTTAATCTTTGGTTGGCACATATTCCATGTTGACTTCTTAATATGCTACCTTCTCTCATAGGAAGTGATACTCGATTGATATGTGATTGGCCTAGAGTGCATCACTAGATTCTTCAATATGTTAATTGCACTATAATTGTCACAAAAAATAGAGATAGGTTCTTTGTACTCCACCTTGATGTATTTCAGAGTATGCTTCATCCAAAATACTTGAGTACAACATACCACTACTGCCACATACTCTACTTCAACTAGTTAAAGAGTAACTAACTCTTACTTCTTTCTCATCCAAAACAAGTTTGTTTCCAAGGAAAAATGCACTACCATTGGTGCTTTTTCTAACATCCACACTTCCATCCAAATCAACATCAATATATGCTATCAAAGTGAAGTCTTCACTCTTGGGATACCATAGTCCATAGTCAGCAGTACTTTTGATGTATCTAAAAATAATTTTAATTCAATTGACATGAGAATATTTTGGAGTAGCTTTGAAACTTGTAACCATTCACATTGCTTGCATGATATCTGGTCTTGATGGTATTAGGTACAACAAGCTAACTATCATTGATCTATACATGGTCTAATTTTCATCTAGGGAATCATTTAATTTTCTTATTTGCATTTGGGTACCAACTATTGTGTTATCTTCCATCCTAAATTTTTTAATCATCTCCATAGCATACTTAGTTTGAGATATGAATATACAATCATCCATTTATAAAATTTGTAGACCAAGGAAGAATGAAATTTCTACCAAAATTGACATTTCAAATTCAATTTGGATTTAAACATCAAACCCTTTACACATTTTGTCATTTTTTCCACCAAAAATAATGTCATCCACATACACAAAAACAACAATCATATGCTCTTCTTCATATTTGAAGTACAAATTACTATCTGCACATCCTTTCTTGAATCCTTGTTTTTGTAGGTGTTAGTCTAGTATTGAATACCATGCTCTAGGTTCCTATTTTAGACCATACAGTGCTTTCTTTAGTCTACAAACATAATCATTTTCTTCTAATAACTAAAAAACTTTAGGTTATTCTATGTAGACTTCCTCTTTTAGGTTTCCATTTAAGAAAGTAGACTTGACATCCATTTGATAGACTTTGAATAATCTATAAACAGAGAATGCTAGAAACATTCTTGTAGCTTATAATCTAGCAATTGGTGTAAATTTTTCCTCAAAGTCTATACCTTCTACTTATGCATATCACTTGCACACCAATATTTTCTTATTCCTTACAATAGATCCATTTTCATTGATCTTGTTTCTAAAGACATAGTTTGTACATATCACATTCTTTCATGGGGGTCTTGGAACTAATTCCCAAGTTTTTTTTTCTCAATTTGACTCATCTCTTATTCCATTGCTTTTATCCACCTTCCATCCTTTCTAGCTTCAACATAGATCATGGGCTCTATCTAAGACAATATGCAAATTTTACTTTATCTTTATTCTTTGCAATTCCCCTTCTTTCTGAACACCTTCATCTTTGTTACCAATAATCTAATCTTCTAGATGATATTTTTGAACATATCTAGTAGGTGCATTTTTATTTTACTTTTCAAAATCTTCATTAGAAACTTCTTTTTTAGGTTCTTATTCAACATCATAGCTACCTATTTTAGGTTTAACATGTTTCATTTCTTCATCAACCTTGACATTGATACTTTCTACAATTTTGTGCAACCTTTTATTGTAGCATTTATAAGCTTTACTTTCTGAGAAATAGCCAAGAAATATTCCTTCATCTTATCTAGAATCAAATCTTCCCAAATTGTATTTTTCTATCTTAATGTAGTACTTGCTACCAAGCAATTTGAAGTATTTAACAAATGTAAGTTTTCATACCATAGTTCATAGGGGGTCTTCTCGTGTTGCTTAACCTTACTTGAACTCTATTCAAGGTATAAACTATTGTATGTACTACCTCTCTCTAGTATACATTAGGTAACTTAGGCTCATTTTATCATTATTCATGCCATCTATTCAAATGAATTTTCTATTCTTTCTCTCAACAACTCCATTTTGTTGTGGAGTTCTTCCTACAAAATATTTCATTTTTATTCAATACTTATCATTATATTTAATGAAATAATTTGATGCAAATTATCCACCTCTATAAGATCTTA
>VDFB02071969.1:0-38442 GCA_007258455.2 Sequoia sempervirens
AATAACATTTCCCATCACCCTTTCTTTTCAATCTAGCCCACAATATATCAAGTGTCTCTTCATTTTGTTCTGGACTAATATTATTTGACATGATTTTTCTTTACCAAGCTTGACTATTTAGATCTTCAAAAAATATCAAACTCACACTCCAATAGTTTTTATTCATAGACAGGTAACATAATCTAATAATTCTGATGTTTTACACCAAAAAAATTGGCATGCAACCACCCCTGCAAAAGAGAAGATAGTCTGAAGTTAATGACCCCAAAAAACACTTTAAAATGCTAATTCCAAAACTTATTAAATTCTGATTTTACTATGATTTCCAACTGTTAAGACTCCTAAAATCAGAATATTGAACTTGATCACAAAATTCCTACAAAGATGGAGGTAGCGAGCTAGTAAGAGCAAGTGACCCATTCCTATGGAGCAATGAGTCAGATTCATCATTGCTAATGTCAATACGGATTTATCCTTTTAGTTAAAGATGCAATGTGTCACTTCTTATGATGAGCTTATCCCTAGGGTCCTCAACATTGAGAGAGCCCTAATAAAAAAAAACAGAAGCATTGGTAAGGGCATGATTAGGGTACAAACCCTAGGCCTCCGTAGAAACATAAACAATAACTATAGCGGATTAGTGAGGTTGCAATACCAGAAAGATTGAGACAATGTAGGTAATAACAAAATCTTGCAATCTAAAGATTGTAGCCAATAACAAGCACACTATGTAACTTACTGACATTTGTAAATGCAATCTACGGTAAGAAGAATGGCAGTCACTTGAGATGTAACTGATCAAAAAGCAGGCTACTTGTTGACAAGATAATAAAGCTCAAACCTTGCATAGTAAAGTGGATATTTTAACAGTGAGTTTCCTTACCCCTTTGCTGACCTTAAGGGTTTTTCAAATTCTTTTGGTAGTGTTAGACAAGGAAAATGCAATCAAGGAATGACTATCCAAATGAAGTAGTAGTGGTAATCATAGGTTCAATGTTTCTTCTTAGCCATTAATATTGTATAATGGATGTAGTGGATTGCATGTTTGAGCAATGTTTTGAGACTCTTCAAAGATGGGAGAATAGTGAATAATACCTTGTGGACTATGAAGTAGTGTCAATAAGGTTGAGGATCTTAAGAACTACAATACCATGAAACAATGAGTCCCCTGTAGTAAGTAGGCAGTCTATAGGGCATAGTTTGATTTTATAGAAGGATGCTCATGAAAGGAATCTTCAAGTGCTAGTGAGTGAGCTGTTTGAGATTGCAGGTGAGGGTGCAATACCCAGTCTTAAAGGAGGTGCTTAAAGCGGTAAATGTGTGCAAGAAAAAATCGAATGCGTACACAACAAAACAATTGAGAATGTTATCTTCCATAATGCCTTGAGTTTGAAGACAAAAATTTTTATTGTGTATCTTCATGATGAAAGTGGTGAGCTTAATGGTCAATCCGGAAACCATGATTTTAAAAAATACTATTGTGCTTATGGAGGCAACATTTTCAGCAAAGGCGTTGAGTGGTGGTTTGGAACAATGGCAGGTATGAAGGACTTGCTTTATATGTATACTATGCAGTCTAGCTTAAGACAGCGTTCTTAGAAGAGATTGAAGGTAGATTATGGAACTCAAGGGTTACCATGAAAAGGATTAAAGCAAAGACTGAGATCTATTTAAAAGCCACGGTCATGAAGATATTAAAGATGTCACATGCAAAAACCTAGTAGCTAGAGTAATGAATCTGATTACCAAAAGAGGGATGACTAGTGTCTTTGGGAAATTTAGAGATCTCCACATTATCTAATTACAAGGGAAATACATCATTTATTTATTTTTTAATTAAAAGAAATCATTCTAAACCCTATATAGGATACATTGATACTTCAAAAGCCTCTAAAGGAATTTCAGATTATGCAAATATATGTCAAGTAACATTCATAAGGTTTAGAAAATCTTGATCACTCTCTAGAATAGCCCATTAAACATGGGTTGTGCTTGAATGCACTACATAATTGATATAACACAACCACTCTGCATATCAACTTGAGTTATAGGCTCTTTATTGCAGCAAGAGGTAATCACTCTTCGATCATGCTATAATTACATCCTATCCTGTTAAACTTGAGACAACCTGAATGCACCCAATGATGATTATTGACACCTACATTATACAACCTGAATTAACTACATTATATGAGTGCCTCCATTTCTATCACAACATAGCCACATTAAACTTGGGTCACACATGAATGCATCCTGTATTTGTTATAGCACAACTGTGCCACATGACCAATACAGTTATGGATCACATAATTACAGTCACAAGAATCTGTTCCTTTGTTGTGATCTTATGGTGATTCCACACAACAAAATATGGACATGAAATTCTCAAAACCATTAACCTCTAAAAATGAAATCTGACCCCTGGAACTACAAATCTGACTTCACAACTGAATTCTGCAAAAAGACAATACTACCCTCAACTTGGTGATATCTTCTTGAATTTTTTTTATTTTTCCCAAGAAAATCGTCCTTAGTTCTCCACAAACTGTCTCAAGTTTTCGTAAATCGGTAACTCACTTTGTCCACAATTTGATTTTTTTTAATTTTTCATGTTTAATTCGATGAATAATAGTTTCGACGATATTCGTCACCATAAACACATCGTAGGGGTATTTTGCAGTGTGAATATTGTACTGAGTATTTCTGAAAACTGAGTGCTATTAACCGAGAAGCACCTGGCTCCTCGTCTTCCAAGTACATTGACCCATCCACCCTCACATCATCTTCCACATCTGCTCCATCCATGTCTTCTGCCACACCACCACCTACCGCAAACCCTAAGGCTGAATCCACTATTAAAATCCAGGACCTCAGCTGCAGAGAATTCAAACTGCACATAGCATACAACATAAGAACAATGCCCAAGTCTCCAAAGGTCTATGGTCGGCTATGTTTCAAAATGGAACCTTAAGAAACTTTCAAAGTTCCACCGAAAATAGTTTTTATCAAGTGGGGAGACATGAGTAATGAAGACCTTGCTGATATCACAGGATGGATCTATAAGGATACCGTCACACTACCCCCATTACCAGTTCAAAAATATGGCAAGGGTTATGACATAATGAAGGCCAAAGGCTACGATGGTACTAGTGGCCTAGGAAGAAATAAAACAAGTCGAAGGGAGCCCATAGAACCTTTCCAAATTCCAAAGTATCTTGGATTAGGGTTTGGATTTCCCGACAATGACAATCAACGTACCATTGGACTTTCGAGTGAGTGAGTACATGCTTCGAAAAGAGTCGAGACCACTAAGGAAACCCTCACCGAAATTGACTCCCACGAGTGGGAATTTGGCTCAGAACGATCCCTTAGTGACTGTTGCCTTGATGACTTATTTGTCAAACAAGGGGAAATGACCTCTGAACAAAAATTTTGGCAAACATTTAAAATTGAATAGGCACCAAATAGTCAAAGTCCAATTAACACTCCTCATGATATAAAAGATCCACCATCTAAAACCTTTCAGTCCAATTCATCTAAAGTATCAGAAGACACTGACAACCAAGACTCTAAGGCCTTCACCCCTTAATTTGACAATGAATATGACACAAGTGAAGGGGAATATTGAATAGAGTCTGATGTAGAGTTGGATGATGATAATCTCATCTACAACATCACTGAATCAGTCTGCATGCTTTCCGCATCCTCACCTCAATTCACCAACATTGACGATGGCATTTCCTTAGTTTATCCTGAGCTAGTCAATTGGGACCAACAAGGCCCGCTAGTCCTGGACACATTTCAAAATGATGAGGTAATCACAGAATTTATGGGATTACGTGAGGGCATACCTAGTGGAGACCACAAGTCAGGATTCGCCATTGATTTAGACTGCACGACATACTTCGGCGAGACTGCTTCGTCCTCTAGTTGCAAAAGTAAAAATAAAAATAAAATAAAAAATGAAACATCTCTAGGTGAAAACTGAAAGACACCTTTTGACAATAAAATAGTAAAAACAAAGGTCGTATCTGTGGGTGAAAACCTCTCTGAAGCACCCAAAGATGGAGGGTTGGACTTTCTCCCCATGCAACAGGAGAAATCAGCTATGCTTATCGAAGACATAATAGAGGATAACATATCAACTGCAGAAGATCCCAAGATGGTCCTCTTTGCTACATCATTGACTGAAGACGAGAGATCAAAATTTCATAAATTCTTTGCAAAGTGAAAAATAAACTTCGCATGGTCTTATGCTAACATGCCAGGATTGGACCCAGAATTGGTTCTACACCATCTGCCACTACTACCTAATGCCAAACCAGTCAAGCAGAAGTTACGCAAAATACACCCTCAAGTTGCTCTATTGGTCAAGGCCGAGTTAAAGAAATTACTAGACGCCGGATTCATACGGTCTATTGACTACACTGAATGGATTTCTAACCTGGTGCCAGTAACAAAGCCAAATGGGTTGATCCGCGTCTATACAGATTTTTGAGACCTAAATAAAGCATGCCCAAAGGATGACTTTCCTTTGCCAAACATTGACATCATAGTTGACATCACAGCAGGATATGAGATGCTATCCCTCATGGATGGTTTCTCCGTCTATAATCAAATTCGCATTGCTCCTGAATACCAGCATAAAATGACATTTACTTTCCCATGGGGTACATATTGTTGGAATGTCATGCCATTCGGTCTCAAAAATGCAGGTGCCACATACCAAAGGGCTATGACCACGATCTTCCATGACATGATGCACAAAATAATGGAAGATTATGTAGATGACCTATTGGCCAAATCAATAACCAGGAAAGATAATTTGAAGGTACTCAACACAATTTTCAAGAGACTTGAAGAGTACAAAGTCTGGCTAAATCCTAAGAAGTGTGTTTTTGGGGTCACATCAGGTAAACTCTTGGGATACATAGTTTCCCGAAGAGGCATAGAGGTTAATCCAGAAAAGGTCAAAGCCATCATAAACATGCCTCCACCTAGAGGAATTAGTGAACTCAGAACTCTACAAGGCAGGGTACAATCTATTCGGCATTTCATAGCCCAATTAGCAGATAAGTGTCACCCATTCCAATATCTGTTGCGCAAAGGTATCCCCTTTGCGTGGATAGATAAGTGTCAACAAGCCTTTTAGCAAATCAAATATTACCTACTATCAACACCAGTCCTCATGCCTCCCATTCATGGAAATCCATTGAT
This sequence comes from Sequoia sempervirens, assembly GCA_007258455.2. Taxonomy (NCBI): domain Eukaryota; kingdom Viridiplantae; phylum Streptophyta; class Pinopsida; order Cupressales; family Cupressaceae; genus Sequoia; species Sequoia sempervirens. The sequence goes on from VDFB02071969.1 coordinate 5,218, forward strand.
CCTATACATCTCGATGACTAGTTCAGCACTTGGAGCATTACTAGCACAAAACGACCAAGAAGAAAAAGAAAGAGCTATATATTACATCAGTTAGACATTGGTCCGGTATGAACTGAACTACACACCAATTGAATGAGCTTGCCTAGTCGTGGTCTTTGCAACACAGAAGTTAAGACATTACATGTTGAGTCATCAGACACAATTGGTAGCAAAGATCGACCCACTGAAATATTTGCTAAGTCGGGCAGCATTAACAGGACGACTAGCAAAATGGGTTATGATTCTAAGTGATTATGACATTCAGTATGTCGAAAGAAAGGCTATAAAAGGACAAGCCATAGCGGATCAGCTGGTAGACGCACCTTTGTAGAGTGATCACTCGTTAGTGGTAGATTTTCCAGACAAGTCGATATTCCATAAGGAACCCAAGGCACCTTGGCGACTCTACTTTGACAGATCACACACAAATCATGGCTCAGGGGCAGGAATCCTGTTCATCACCCCACAAGGAGACTCCATTCCTAAGTCTTTCCATATTGCCTTCCCATGCACAAACAATGTGGCAGAATATGAGGCATTAGTTACAAGACTAAGAATGGCAATAAAATGGAAGATCAGAGCACTCCATGTCTACAGGGATTCTTAGCTTGTCATCAACCAGGTTAATGAAGACTATGATACAAAAGATGAGAAGTTGATGCCCTACAAATAGATGGTTGATAGTTTCCAAACATACTTTCATATGGTAACCTTTGAACAAGTTCTGAGAACATAGAACAAAGCGGCAGATGCCATGGCTACAATAGGCTCCCTCCTTGACATACCAAGCAATCTGCCTCAGCTGGAATTCCCAATAGAGTAATTTTTGGTCCTTGCCTATGACATTTCGAAGTCAGAGATGGTTTGTGAAATTGTTGGTCCCGACTCTCCCTGGTATCAGGATATTTATGACTACCTAAAATCCCAAACCCTTCCACCGAACTTGTCCAATAACCAAAGGAAGTCCTTCATCCAAAAATCCGCAAGGTATCCCATCGTCAGTGACACCCTTTACCGTCGTAGCTTTGATGACACCCTCCTTAGATGTCTCAACACCAACGAAGCACATACGACCTTACTCGAAGTACACGATGGTATATGCAGATCTCATTCGAGTGGTCCTACTCTAGCCAAGAAAGTAACGAGACTTGGGTATTATTGGCCGACCATTGAAAAGGATGCAATAGAATATGTCAGGATTTGTCGCAAATGTTAGATTCACAGTGATTTGATCCATGCTCCAGCATAGGAACTCTGGTCGATCACTTCTCCTTGGCCCTTCGCTCAATGGGGACTCAAGTTGGAGGTGTTTGAAGAGGATAGAGCTTAAGTATCATATTGTCCAACATTTATTGGAACGAGATATTCTCTAATCAAGGTATAGAAAATTTGTTGTTTTTGTTACATTATCTTCTTTAATTAGGTGAGCTATCAACAAATATTTCCATACAATAGACTCTTGTAATCATCTTATTTTGTAAAAGTAGGCATGGAACAAACAATATCTAATTTGGCATAACCATTTTCCATTGATAACGATCGCGCAACATATATAATAAGTGCAAAGTGTTTGCAGCAATACTCAGCATTAACAAAAGATGGGAGAAACTTATACGCCATGGGTCGATGTTTACTCTTTAACGTTGAAATATTCCTAGTATTCGTAATGATTACTAGCCCAAATACTATGTTTGGAAATGCAGTACAAGAAACAAGCATTAAAGAACAAGCTAATAGTGATCCAACTTTGGGCATGGCAACCTAGATCTCAGCCCACACACTGGCCTCGAAAGCCCAGTCACTGGTAGATTATGTTAAGAGTCCAAGATTAAGCTATTGTGTGAGTTTTTACCAACATATAACCACACAGGCGAATAAGGTAGTGGAGCAATTGCATGATAGATTTGGAGACAAGGGCGTTGCCCTTTCTAATCTATCAGGTTTGGTTACTACGTCAAACAAATGTGTTCCCTTAATGCAAAAGGACAACGATCAGAGGATAAAAGGTCTCATCCAACCAGTGAATGATAAGACTATAAATCTTGTAATAGACATCAACGACACTGTGACCCTTTGTTCTCAGATTATCAATGAGTATTAATTTAGATAATGCAGTTTCCTTTCATTAGCTTTGTTTTCATGAGTAGTGAGTGATATGGAATGACATGAACTCTTTAGGAGTTCTGTTGAATCTTTGTGGTGAAGGGGATGAGGTTTCACCATTGCAGGTTTTCTACTTCTGATCAATAAAACTATAATAAAATTTAATATAGATCTTTTCTTTTTTTAAATGAGATTTTTTAAATAATTTAAATGGATTTTTGGAGTTCCCCACTATTTCTATGGTATTGGAGGGCATGTTGCACCAGCACCACCAGTTACGTGAAAAAAATTTATCGGGTGCACTGCAGTTTATAAGGGGACAGATACCTGACCGATTCTATAGTCTAAAAAAAATGAATGTTTGGAATAAGGAGACTGGTTTTGGTTTGTCTCATTTCTTAAAAATTTCTGCTTAGATTTGTTTTCGTAATATTCTTCTCTGCCCATCTTTCTCATTGGTATCTTTGGCAGGATGATACAATTTGTGCAGAACCTTGAGGTACATCACTTGAATATATATCGATATTATTCTTTGAAGGATGATCATACTACATCTCAAAGCTCCCATTTTTGCACAAGAAATGGGAATGTTTGGTTTTTAATCTGCCAAATTCATTTATATCTCTTTGGAATTTGCTAATGCCTTTTGAATAAATTATTCTATGCTAAATTTGCAATCATTGCATTTTAAATTTTTATGAGAATACATTTATTTGGTGCGCTATAATAAACAACTTCATATTCTTTATTTAAGCTCCCATATCAGCCATACATTGCTGCAAATTCATTTTAAAAGACAACCTCATGATTTTTGTAAAATATGAAACATTAACTAAGCTATCTTAAACTAGAAGCAAATGTGAAAAAGTTGAAAGGATGACGTACCTTTATCACATTCTAACTAAGAACATTATTGGTAGACATGGTAAGCTGATTATACATCTGTATAGGAGATAAGATCAGAAAATTTTTATCTTGTACAATATAATTTTTCTTTAAATGTTTAAAAAGAGAGTCAATAATGCCATTCATAATTCTGAAGCATTTTACACTCAAATATTTGCTGGAGCACATCTAAATTCTAATTGAAAACTCAATTGCATAACCCATTCCTATTCCCACATTCCAATTGAAAATCCAAATGTATAACCCATTCCTATTCCCACATCCCACCATATGTCCTCCTCCAACACTTGTTTATTATTCATTCAAGCATTCACTCAAGCAATTAACTTAATAATTCTCAAGAATTCAAACACTCTAAGCATTATCAAGTCATCCATTGGAGCACTTCATTGCATATCTTCAGATTTCTACATCAAGGGTTTGTTAAGTGTATGACATTGCATGTTATTTATTTATCATTCTCTTTCCATTTCATTTCATTTCATGAAGCAATTTGAATTCCTAAGCATGATACATTGATTTCTAGTCCTTATAGAACTAAATTGTTGGAGAATGATGTTGAATCAAATTCCATCGTTTGTCCTCCTTGTGGTATCATTCTCTAACAGTTATTATGGAACACATCAAAGTAGCTCAAGGATGTAAGATGCTACAGCTTAGCCTAATTTTTTTTTAAATTCAATTTTTAAAAGATCAAGTGATTGTAACTGTACTTGAGCTTCCCAAGGACTATGGAATCTCATCACTAAAATGATTTCTTGATACAATGAGAATTATCAATCCTTTAAGGAATTCAATATCCATGGGTATTTTATTCGATAATTTATTGTTTGATATATCAAAATATTTTACTAATCCAAAATTCTCGCATACTCGAGATCTTGTGCTTTGTTCTTGATGACCATTTAATTTATATAAGTCAGACTAGAAACATTTTATCCAAGTTTTTTTATGTTGTCTATCTGATTTTCCATTGTACTCTAGTTCATAAATAAAATTGGAGTATTGTCTGAAAATTTGTTGCTTGACATATCCAAGATTTGAAGATTTTACATGTTTGTTATTTTTAAGGGAATTTTCCTACTAATTTGTTACATTTTAGTACTAGGATGTGAAGACTTTTCAAGGTTTCTATCCAAGTAAAAATTCCCCCCATGAGTATTATTATTCCTTAGATCTAAGATTTCCAAAAAACTGCAATTTGCAAGTGATGATCTTTTAGTTTCAATTTTTCTAAAGAAGTAATGTTCCCAGATATATTTGGAATTGTGCCCTTGAGATCATTCTTTTCTAGATTTAATTCCTCAAAACCACTTGGATACTCAATGGATTCTTACCACTAAGCTTATTATTTATTTCCTCAAAACCACCTGGAAACTCAATGGAATCTTACCAGTAAGCTTATTATTTATTTCCTCAAAACCTCCCTCCCCATGATCTTATGCACAATTTACACATAAATTTTAAGCACACATATGTAAAGATGAGAGCATCATTGTTCACTATGCCCACATCTAAATTACTTCACTCATTCTTGAGTTCATCTATGAGTGACTAATTTTCTACAGACATACACTAAATACATTAATTTTATTAATCAAAACCAAAGTATAAGATCATTTAAAGTAGCATTTTAAAAAATGTATTTGCCTTCACCAAGTTCAAATAGAGAGATCATGAAAGAAAAAAACTCATAGATATAGTACCAGACCCTCTAAACCAAACATGATGTGGTGCCATAAAATCTTTGGCTTGAAGAGCAAAACCATAAAGACAATAAATTGCACCCATTACCATAAATTGACCCATCTTTGTACCACTCTTAATCCTTGGTCCTAGTTTTAGATTTCTTTTCATGAATTAAGCTTGTTATATTGTGTTTTTGCATCTTTGACTTTGACTAGATCAAGTACTTACACATAAAAGATGAATCAAAGAAGATCATTTCCTAGGTTTCTTTTGAATTATATAAAGAATTATTATTTGATAGGTTTACCTTGCTGTCAATTATTAGTGGAAGGGTGTGCACTACATAAATTATAATAGATGTCCTAGAGAAGTGTTGATGATGTGAAATTTTGAATATGATTATGATACTTGTTTGGTGTGCATGTTTGTTTGAGCAACAAGTTTGCATAAATTCATTTTTGGGATTAAATATATGGTTTTATTGTGCAAGGAAATTTCACACATCAAGACGTCATAGGACATAAGGGTACCATCAATGTTGGTGATCTACAAGTGAATGATTTCTTCCCTCTCTTTTACGCATGGCTTGTTTCAAATGAAAATAGGGAAAAGCATTAGTCATAGGATTTTCTAAGGTTTTGTTGGAAAATACAGTGGATGACTAGTGGCAGAGTTATAGATCATTATGAAATGCCAACAAACAAAGGAGCCCAATAAGTGTTGCAATTATGGGTCAATCTTTCAAAGAAGGACAAAATGTAAGTATTCCTTTATTAATCTTAGGCCATTTTAAATATGGGTTGTCAATTTCCTCAAATTCAATGAAATCCATATTGTTGGGGGGTTTGATTATAAGGATTGAACCTACATATCATGAATTGGAAGGAAAAGACATACCCAAGGTTGAGAAAGATAGTGTAAGGGAAACTGTAATAGTTGGAGAGAGAGGGAGATAGAGGGAGTGCATGAGAAAGAGAGGGAGTGGGAGATTAAGGGATGGGAGAGAAATAGAGGGAGTGAGAGAGACACCTGAGAGAGTGAGAGGGGGTGGGAGGGAGAGTCTTGAGAGATCCCCTAGGCATGCAAGAGAGAGAGAGATCTAGAGGGAGTGGAGAGAGAGAGAGATCAAAGAGAGAGAGAGAGATATGAGAGAGTGGGAGAGGAGGGAGTGAGAGAGAGGGAGTGAGTGGGAGAGAGATAGAGGGTGAGAGAGGGAGAGATAGAGATAGAGAGACAAAGACAAAGACAAAGACATAAATACAGATAGACAAAGAGATAGAGAGAGACAGAGATAGAGACAAAGATAGAGACAGAGAGAGAAAGAGACATAGAGATAGAGCAAGAGGGGGGAGTGAGAGAGAGACTTGAGAGAGGGGGTGGGAGGGAGATACCTAAGAGAGTGGGGTAGAGAGAGAGAGGGAATGGGAGAGAGGGGGTTGGAGTGAGTGGGACTTATCTAGGTAGGGTGAGAGGGATAGTTAAGAGAAAGGGGATTGGGTATGTCTCTTTCTCCCTCTGTCTCCCTATCCCTCTATCTCCCACTCCCTTTATCCTCCACCCCCTCTCACTCTCTTAGGTCTCTCTCTTTCTCTCACTCCCTCTATCTCACTCCCACTCCCTCTCTCTCTCTCACTCCCTCTCTCTCACTCCCTATCTCTTTCACTCCATCTCTCTCCCACTCCCTCTCTCTCTCACATTCCCTCTCTCTCCCTATCTCTAAGGTCTCTCCCTCCCACTCCCCTCTCTCTCTCTCAAGTCTCTCCATCTATCATTCCCATCCCTAGATAAGTCCCTCTCACTCAGTCCTCCCTATATATATATATATATATATATATATATATATATATATATATATATATATATATATATATATATATATATATATATATCTCTCTCTCTAGTCCTCTCTCCTCCTCTCTCCCTGGTTCTCTCCAGGCAGTGTGCCTGGATGCTCTCCCTCTCTCTCTCTCTCTCTCTCTCTCTCTCTCTCTCTCTCTCTCTCTCTCTCTCTCTCTCTCTCTCTCCCACCCCCCTCTCTCTATCTCCCTTTGTCCCTCCCACCCTACCTAGATAAGTGTGGGTGTTGATATATTGATAAAAAAAATTGTGTTGATATGTTAGTTTTGAAGGATGGTTTATGTATTGATAGTTATGTTGGTGATGGCTATTTAGTGTCTACAGAAGATTGATATTGGAATTATTTGAGGGTTGTGAGGTATTTGGGACATGTTGATGAGTGTCCAAGTATGTATACATTTTGGATACTTGTGGATGAATGTAATTGACATTAACTGATGTAGTAAGGGGTTAGGTCTAGATATGATTGGGTGGCTAGATGTATATGTGATGTTTTTATTAGTAGGGATTTTCATAATTGAGAAGATGATGCAAGAGGTTGGTCAACCATTTATTGGGATGTGGTGGTGTAGAGGGGGTGGTTGGGGTTCGGTTGTGACCCCAAGATATTGTTAAAAAAGTTATGAGATGATATTGGATTATTAGAAGTTTCTTCCCTCCTAATTTTTGAAAGATCAAAGTTAGAGGGGAGTTTAGCCCCTCTAGCTATAAGGTCTAATAAGAGGGTGTCAAGTTATCAAGGTCATATAATCTTTGCATCATCTCTAGATTATGAGGGTCTTGGGAAAAGGCATGTAATGTAGGGGAATATTTGGATTGGTCTACATACATTTCCTCATAACAAAGGGATGAAGGTTGATTGGTGACATCTTGGAGGAGGACATTCTCTTGAGAATCCATTTGCCTCTTAGCTTGTGCTCTATTAATTGGCATACAAAATAAGGATCCTTTTAGATAACTACCTTAGGGTACGTGGTGGATGAGTTTGGCTAAGGGGTGACTTGGACTTGGACTTGGACTTAAATGAGAGTTGAATGATAATGGAAGTTAGATTTGATTTTGGATTTATAACCTTAGATTTGTATTAGATGATAGACTTAGTGATTTGGATTAGAGTGGTGGAATTAGAAGTTAGATGAAAGTGTTTAAATATGGGATTAAGATTGGGGTGATAAAGATGTTTAGATTGGGATGATTATGACTTGGAAGTTGGATTAGGATAACTTAAAGTGATATGGATTATTTTTTAGAGAATATAGATGGATAAAAAATCAAATTTGTATCAAAATTAAAATCTAGATCCTGGGAGATAGGGTGATTTTTGGATATATCTTTGCTTACTTCAGATAGACAAGTTCCTAAGCAAGATTAAATAGGGGATTTTTTGAAAACTCAACTTAAGGGAACCAAATCCTTAAGCTAACTAATCCAAAATGATAAGCTAACCAAGAATGCTACTTAAGATAGTAAAGTTCTTAAGCAACACCTAAGTTAGTGAAGGATATATAAGGATCTAGATCTAAAATTTTGATAAAAATTTGATTGTAAGGATTTTTGGATTGGATGATTGGATGATAGTTGGATGCTTAGAATTGGATGATTTAGGATGTATAGGATGATGGTGAGATGATTATGATGTTTCAGATGTTTAGGTTGACACTCATATTATTAGGATGTTTTGGATGACAATAGGATGATTCAAATGTTGAGATGAGATATTAAAGGGAGGGGACTAGTGATGATGTGATAGATAAGAAATTAAGGTTAATTCCAAGTCCAAGAAATTTGAAGGATAAAATGGTAGGGGATGAAGATTAATGGTGAGTCCAAATGATTATGAAAGATGAAGAGATGATGGGGTTTGATAATGCAGATGGAAAGCCTATTGTTAGACTATGGAGTTGTAAAATATGAAGTTCTAGTCAAGGATAACTATTGGTCACTGTCAAAAAGTCTATGTTTTCTAGGCTAGATGCAAGTGTAGTTTTCTAGTCTTAGGCACAACTTGGAAGTTAGGCATAGCTTGACAGAACAAAAGTATAGTTTGATAGAGGAAATTTGGTTAGAGTGCAAGCATTGTTTTTCAAAGTACAAGTGTAAAAAGTCTTAGCATTTAGACACAAATTTTCAGATGCAGGCATAGGGTTACAGGAACAATTTGAAAAAATGGAGGCACTACTATTCATAGTACAAACACACCATTATGAGACAGAGGTGTAGTTCTATAGTCTAGGATTTTGGTAAGAGATATGATCACACAAGAAAACACATTGGCCAATGAATCAATTTTTCAAGGTGAAAATGATATTTTCAGCTATCAAATTGAATGTCTTATTACTAGTTTAACACATTAAAGATACACCAAGCACTTTATCACAATCCTAAATTATTCAAGTAGGTTTATAGACTTAATGTGATCCTACCACACAATTATTTGTTGATACTCCATGAGATCAGATAGAAACACCATTCTCATTAAAGTGGATAGCTAGACATCTAGTGGCGCATGCCCAATATTGCAACAAGCTCATATTTTGTCTCTCCTTGGGAGACTAAAATCCAACCCAAGAATTTTTATCTCTACTTAAGGGAGTTTGTGGTGAGTAAGTTTGGGCATGATATTGTACCTTACACCATACTAAGCTATGGTTGAAAGGCCTTAATCTAGGTTTTCACAAGGCTCTCTAAGGCATCCTCTAAATAGTACAAGGGTATGTGAGGCACAACCGTGAACACTGGCCCATCACAAGCACTGGTCATGAACTTTGGGTGGGAAAGCTCGAACCAACCCTACACCTCTGATACTAGAATCACCTAGACATCAAGGCTTCGCTAGACACGACATGGATAGATATGGGTACACATTTCATTCTCCCCCCTTATATACCCCACTGATAATGCATGGTTGAGGCCATCTCCTAGGGTGATGAAATCTCTAGGAAGGCCTCCTAAATGTTGGAATAGGTGCCTCAATTCTTACTGGCATGTAACTCCTGAAGGGAAAATTCGCTGTGACATTATTGATGTTTGGCCGACTAGCTATTCTGAATCCTTTTGAAATGTTCATGTCGCCGAGACAATGTTGTTGTCTCGCCGACTGGTGTTGTCACTGTGACTTGTTCATATTCGTTGTAACCTTTTGCCAAGTGGAATGTATCACCGACAGAGCTACATGAGTTTGGTATTGGGTGTCTTCGGTGAGACTCCTAACAATTGAAGAGAGTCTCACCGATAGCATATGGTCATCGGTGTAACACAAAAGTCTTGGGAAGAACTCTTAGCGACTAAGTGAGGTCTCGCCGACGGGGATACACTTGGAGTCTTCATGGTGACACAAAGACTTTGGTATGAAGTCTTAGCAACTGATGGAGAGTCTTGTTCGATAGTAAATGGTCCTCAAGGTGACATGATGTATTCGCTATAACCTCTTGGCGAGTGGTAAGTCTTGCCAACGAGTGTTCTTTTTGGCATGACTTGAAGACTTGAGTATGAAGTCTTGGCGAACTACGATGGTCTCACCGATGGTTGTGTGACTTCAGAGTAACACATGAAGGCTAGGTGTGAAGTATTGGTGATAAGGGAAGTCTTAGTGATAGCCTTGTGGACTTGGTGTAACGTCTTGCTGACTGTTGGACTCTTGGCGATGTCAAATGCTGGTTGTGTTGGCATCGGGGAGACACGGTTAGTGTCTCACCGACATGCCAACACAGGTTGAACGTCCTTGATTGATTGATGACTATCCTATTTGGTGTCTTGTGGACCAATCAGAGGAAGAAAAATTCAAATGGTTGGCAGTTGGTTTTTTGCAACAGTTGTAACACTGGAACTGAACTGCTTGCAAGGAAAAATCTTCATTGGCATGGAAACTTTCTGTGATAGGCAATTGCAGATAAGGATAAACAGAGGATAAGATCAGGATGTGATAAGATCTGAAGTGAACCATTCTAAGTTGGATTGGCATTGAAATATGAGAGAGAATTTCTATAACAGAGGTTGAACAGTGATTGAAGCAACTGTAAAAACATATACCAGAGAGTTGTGTCTCTGCATTTGTTTGTAATTTGTTGATTACTGAAATACAAAAGAGATTCAGCTTGGTGTGGTGGGTTTTTTCCCGAAAGGGTTTCCCATGTAAATTTGGTGTTCATTTGTCTTTGTGTTTTTTTTTTTGTTCTATAAATTTATCTTTCATGTGTGTCTTATTTGGATTGTAATTTGGAAATTAAAAGTATTTTCTGCATTCTTCCCTGTGGTTTTGATGTTAGGATAGTTGTTTATGCACCTTTGCTTTCCTTACAAGTGGTATCAGAGCCTAGGCCAGTTGTGTTATCCTTGTGATTGGGTTGGGTTTTTTTGTGTCAATTCTTTTTTAGTGGGAGTTTGGTAGAGGTTTGATAATTTAATTACAGATTAAGATGGCAAGCACATCTAGAAAGATGGAAATAGAAAAATTCAATGGTAGCAATTTTGAGTTGTGGAAGCTCAAAATGGAAGATCTTCCAGTGGATCATGATCTGTGGCTTGTTGTGTCTGGAATGATGCATCAAGGCATGAAGCAAGAGGATTGGGACCTTGTAGATAGAAATTCTAAGGGGTTGATAAGGCTCTGCTTGGAAAACTCTATTCTTCTGAATGTTTATGAAGAAAAGACTACATCTTCCTTGTGGAAAAGACTGGCATCTATTTATCAAGGCAAGTCCTTGGTGAACAAATTGTTCTTGAGGAAGAAGTTGTACTCTTTGAGAATGCAGGAGGGAGGATCTGTTGCTAATCACTTGAATGCTTTCAACATGCTGATTGCACAGTTAATATTTGTTGGTGTGAAGATTGAAGATGAAGATCGTTGTATGCTCTTATTGTGTTCTTTTCCAGATTATTGGGATCACCTGGTGATGGCCATTGGGAGTATGACATCCACTTTCAAGATGGAAGATGTTGCTTCTTTGTTGTCAAAAGAGATGAGAAGGAAATCTTCTGAGATGGCAAAGGAGGCTTTGGCTGTCAGAGGAAGATCGAAAGAAAAAGGAAAGAAGAAGGAAAGGAAATCTAGATCGAAATCAGAAGGGAGATCAAAGTCTCATGGCAAGAAGTCCAAGGTGAAATGTTGGAATTGTTGGAAACCTGGTCATGTATGAAAGGATTGCAAGGAGGAGAAAAAAAAGAAGAAGACCTCTTTTGACAATGATTCTTCTCAGAGTGATGCAGACACCTTCATTGCAGTCTTGGCTACACGGGCATCTGATGATGTCTGGCTGATTGATTCTAGAGCATCTTTCCACATGACATCTCATAGAGACTGGTTCACGAAGTATGAAAACTACAATGGTGGAAAGGTGTATTTGGCAAGTGATTCATCTTTGGAAATTGTTGGCTGTGGAAGAGTCATAATTCAATTCCCTGATGGAAGAATGAAGGGAATTGATGATGTGATGCATATACTAGGTCTGGCTCGTAATTTACTTTCTGTAAGGAAGCTGAATGATATTGAAGTGCATGTCATGTTCTCTGTAAATGGCTGCAAGATGACTAGAGGCTCTATGGTGCTAGCAAGAGGTGCTCATATTGGTACCTTGTATAAGCTAGATGCACAAGCTATTTAATGCAATAGTGTCTCTGCGAAGTCACAAAAAGCTACTCATGGAGGAAAAGAGGGAAACATTCCTGATGGTGTAAACTCCATGGAGGTTAAACTTCCAGCAAAAAAACTATGCTCTGGCATCATAGGCTAGACCACATTGGTGAGAAAGGTTTAAAAACCTTGAAAAATAAAAACCTGGTTGACGGGCTTGAAGATTGTAACCTCAAATTCAGTTTTGTGAACATTGTATATATAGTAAACAGCACTGTGTTTCATTTTATTCCAGTCCTCACAAATCTTCTAGTTTGCTTGATTATATACATTCTGATGTGTTTGGTCCAGTGAATTTTCCTTCTTTATCTAAATCAAGATACTTTGTGTCGTTTATTGATGATTATTCAAGAAGAACATTTGTATATTTTCTAAAAATTAAATCAGAAGTGTTCAGCCAGTTTAAGGAATTTAAAAACCTTGTTGAAAATCAAACTAGTAGGAAAATAAAATGTTTAAGGACTGACAATGTCGGTGAGTTTTGTTCAAATGAATTTGAAAGGTACTGTAAAGATCATGGAATTAAAAGACATAAGACTACACCTTACACTCCACAGCAAAATAGAGTTGTTGAAAGGTTCAACAAGACAGTAATGGAAAGAGCACGAAGTATGCTAAGCAGTGTTGGCTTGGAGGAGAAGTTCCGGGTTGAAGCAGTCTCTACAACATGTTACTTGGTAAATCGTTCTCCTAACTCTACTCTTGTTGAGAAGACGCCTTTGGAAGCATGGTCTGGAAAGAAGCCCTCTCTGAGACATATTTGTGTCTTTGGTTGTGAGGCATATGCATATGTGCCATTTGAAAAAAGATCTAAGTTGGAAAACAAAGTTGTAAAGTGTATTTTTATTGGCTATAGTGCTGGCATAAAAGGATACAAGCTTTGGAATCCTGAGACTGAGAAGGTTTTGTACAATAGAAGTGTTATCTTTTGAGAGCTGAAGCCTTCTACATTGGATTTGCAAACAGAGAAGAAATCAAAAAATGAAAAGGATGTAGCAGAAATTCCTTCGACACCAGATAAAGAGGAATTGAAAAATCAAAATGTACCTGATACTGAGGAAAGCTCAAGTAGCTCTGAAAGTTCTAAGAAGATGAAGAACCACCTCAGCCTCAGCCTGTGAGGAGGTCAACTTGTGAAAGAAAGCAACCTGATAGGTATGGGTTTTCTTTAATAGAGTCTACTTGTGCCTATGCTTTAATTTCTAGCACTGATGAACCTAGGACTGTGAAAGAGGCATTTAAAATGTCTGATTCAAACTCTTGGTTGGAAGCCATGAATGAAGAAATGGCATCATTAGGAAAGAATGATACCTGGAGTTTGGTGCCATTGCCTAAAGGCAGAAAAGTTGTGGGCTGCAAATGGGTATTTAAAAATAAAATTGGTTTAGATGGCAGTGTAGAAAAATATAAAGCGAGGCTGGTTGCAAAAGGTTATTCCCAGGTAGAGGGAATTGATTATGGAGAAATATTCTCTCCTATAGCTAAGCTGACATCTATTAGATTTCTTTTGTCACTTGCAACAACATATGACTTAGAGATTGAACAGATGGATGTGAAGAAACGTTTCTTCATGGTGATCTTGAAGAAGAATTTTATATGTCCCAACTGGAGCACTTTGTGGAAAAAGGTAAAGAAAGACTGGTTTGCAAGTTGAAGAAATCTTTGTATGGGTTAAAACAGTCTCCTAGAATGTGGTGCCAAAATTTTGACACTTTTGTTTTGTCATTGGGATTTGTAAGATCAAAATTTGATCATTGTGTATATTACAAAGCTGAAAGTGATCAAGTTCTTATTATTGCTCTCTATGTTGATGATATGTTGTACATAGGGAATAGTAAGTTAATGATTTATGATCTTAAGTCTCAGTTGTCTGCAAAGTTTGAAATGAAATATCTTGGTGTAGCAAGGTATATTCTGGGAATGGAAATAACTAGGGACAGGAAGAATAGAAAACGTTGGCTCAGTCAGAGTAAGTATATCAAGACTGTTCTAGAGAAATTTTGCATGACTGATTGCAAGCAGCTAGTTGTTCCAATTTTGTAGGGAACAAAGCTATATATTGAAGACTGTCCAAAATCTCCTACTGAGATGGAGGACATGACCAGTGTGCTATATGCTAGTGTGGTTGGCAGCCTTATGTATGCAATGGTCTGTACAAGGCCAGACATTTCCCAAGTAGTGGGAGCACTTAGTTGGTTTATGGATAATCCTGGAAAGACACATTGGGATGATGTGAAGAGAGTGGTTAGATATATCTTGAAGGACACTTCAGACTATGCTTTGTGTTACCATGGGAACTTGGTTGAATCACAGAGGATTCTCAACATTCGAGGTTATGTGGATTCTGATTGGGCAAGGGACATTGACAGTAGGAGATCCACCAGTGGATATATTTTCATGATGAATGGTGGTGCAGTGAGTTGGATGAGCAAGCGACAGGTTGTAGTCGCTTTGTCCACTACAAAGGCATAATACATGGCAGCTACACATGCCTGTAAAGAAGTAATCTAGTTAAAACATTTATGTTCTAACATTGGTTTTGATGCAAGAAAAATTACTATTTACTGTGACAGTCAGAGTGCTATATGTTTGGTGAAAAATCCTACTTTCCATGCCAGGACGAAACATATAGATGTACAGTATCACTTTGTATGAGATATGGTGGAGGATGGGAAGGTCTCTTTGGAGAAAGTGGATACTCTGGAGAATGTTGTAGATGCATTAACGAAGCCTGTGAGCACATAAAAGTACAGGTGGTGTGCCAATTCGATGGGCCTCAAGGACCATGAATTTTAGTAGTTTTATTATGCTCTAGAGGTGTCAGTAAGATCTTCATCAAGTGGGAGATTGTTGGAATAGGTGCCTCAATTCTTACTGGCATGTGACTCCTGAAGGGAAAAGTCGCTGTGACATTATTGATGTCTGGCCAACTAGTTGTTCTAAATCCTTTTGAAAATGTTCATGTCACTGAGACAATGTTGTCACTATGACTTGTTAGTATTCAATGTAACCTTTTTCTAAGTGGTTGTCACTGTGACTTGTTAGTATTCAATGTAACCTTTTTCTAAGTGGAATGTCTCACCAACAGAGCTACATGCATTTGGTATAGGGTGTCTTTGGTGAGACTCCTAGCGACTAAAGAGAGTCTCACCGATAGCATATGGTCATCAGCGTAACACAAAGGTCTCGGGAAGAACTCTTAGCGACTAAGTGAGGTCTCACCAATAGGGATACACTTGGAGTCTTCGCGGTGACACAAAGACTTCGCTATGAAGTCTTAGCGACTGATGGAGAGTCTCGCTGATAGTAAATGGTCCTCGGGGTGACATGATGTATTCGCTATAACCTCTTGGCGAGCGGTAAGTCTTGCCGACAAGTGTTCTTTTCGGCATGACTTGAAGACTTTGGTATGAAGTCTTGGAAAACTACAATGGTCTTGCCGATGGTTGTGTGACTTCGGAGTAACACATGAAGGCTCGGTGTGAGGTCTTGGCGACAAGGGAAGTCTTAGCAATAGCCTTGTGGACTCGGTGTAATGTCTTGCCGACTGTTGGACTCTTGGTGATGTCGAATGTTGGTTGTGTTGGCATCGGGGAGACATGGTTAGTGTCTCACCGACATGCCAACACAGGTTGAATTCCCTTGACTAATTGATGACTATCCTATGTGGTGTCTCATGGACCAATCAGAGGAAGCGAAATTCAAATGGTTGGCAGTTGGTTTTTTGCAACAGTTGTAATGTTGGAACTGAACTGCTTGCAAGGAAAAATCTTCACTGGCATGGAAACTTTTTGCGATAGGTAATTGCAGATAAGCATGAATAGAGGATAAGATCAGCATGTGATAAGATCTAAAGTGAACCATTCTGAGTTGGATTGGTGTTGAAATCTGAGAGAGCATTTATGTAATAGAGGTTGAATAGTGATTGAAGCAACTATAAAAACATATACCAGAGAGTTGTGTCTCTGCATTTTTTTGTAATTTGTTGATTACTGAAATATAAAAGAGATTCGGCTTGGTGTGGTGGGTTTTTTCCTGAAAGGGTTTCCCACGTAAATCTGGTGTTCATTTGTCTTTGTGTATTTTTTTTGTTCTGTAAATCTTTCATGTGTGTCTGATTTGGATTGTCATTTGGAAATTAAAATTATTGTCTTCATTCTTCCCTATGGTTTTGACGTTAGGATAGTTGTTTCCGCACCTTTGCTTTCCTTACACTAAAGGGAAGGAAAATTGCTAGGTGCTTTTGATCCCCCAAGATCATACTAGGTGTAAGGGGAGAGCATACACCCAAAACTGCTAAGTCCTAGGTTCTGATCTAAAACATAATGAGTAGATGCAAGAATTATGATCCCCAAGATTGCACTAAGTGCAAGGGAGGAACATACATCTATGCAACCCTCCAAACATGAAAAATAATTATGAAGTAGACTCTTCTAATCATCTTGTTTTGTAAAAGTAGGCATGGAATGAACAATATCTAATTCGGCATAACCATTTGCCATTGATAGCAATCGCGTAGCCTATATAATAAGTGCAAAGTGTTTGCAACAATACTCAGCATTAACAAAAGATGGGAGAAGCAACCATGGGTCGACGTTTACTCTTTAACGTTGTAGTAGTCCTAGTATTCGTAATGATTACTGTCCCAAATACTATGTTTGGAAATGCAGTACGAGAAACAAGCATTAAAGAACCAACTGATAGTGATCCAACTTTGGGCATGGCAACCTACATCTCAGCCCACACACTGCCCTAGGAATCCCATTCACTAGTAGATCATGTTAAGAGTCAAAGAATAAGATATTGTGTGGGTTTTTACCAACATATAACCACACAGGCGAATAAGGCAGTGGAGCAGTGGCATGATAGATTTGGAGACAAGGGAAAAGTAGCTATTGCCCTTTCTGATCTATTAGGTTTGGTTACTATGGAAAACAAATGTGTTCCCTTAATGCAAAAGGACAACGATTAGAGGATAAAATGTCTCATCCAACTAGTGAATGATAAGACTGTAAATCTTGTAATAGACATCAATGACACTGCAACCCTTTGTTCTCAGATTATCATGGGTATTAATTTAGATAATGCGGTTTCCTTTCATTAGCTTTGTTTTCATGAGTGAGTAGTGAGTGATATGGAATGACATGAACTCTTCAGGAGTTCTGTTGAAGCTTTGTGGTGAAGGGGATGAGGTTTCACCATTGCAGGTTTTCTACTTATGATCAAAAAACTATAATAAAATTTAATATAGATCTTTTTTTCTAAATGAGATTTTTTAAATAATTTAAATGGATGTTTGGAGTTCCCCACTGTCCCTGTGGTATCAAAGGGTGTGTTGTTCCAGCGACACTAGTTATGTGTGCACTACAGTTTATAGGGGGACGGATACTGGAGAGATTTTGCAATCAAAAAAATAAATTGAATGTTTGGAATAGGGAGACTGGTTTTGGTTTGTCTCATCTTTTAAAAAATTTTGCTTAGATTTGTTTTCATAATATTCTTCTCTACCCATTTTTCTCATCAGTATCTTTGGCAGGATGATACAATTTGTTCAGAACCTTGAGGTACGTCACTTGAATATATATCGATATTATTCTTTGAAGGATGATCATACTACATCTCAAAGCTCCCAATTTTGCACAAAAAATGGGAATGCCTGGTTTTTAATCTACCAACTTCATTTATATCTCTTTGGAATTTGCTAATGCCTTTTGAATAAATTCTTTTGTGCTAAATTTGCAATCATTGCATTTTAAATTTTTATGAGAGTACATTTATTTGGTGCGTTGTAATAAGAAACTTCATATTCTTTATTTAAGCTCCCATATCAGTATGTTGCAAATTCATTTTAAAAGACAACCTCATGATTTTTGTAAAATATGAAACATTAACTAAGCTATCTTAAACTAGAAGCAAATGTGAAAAAGTTGAAAGGATGACGTACCTTTATAACATTCTAACTAAGAACATTATTGTTAGACATGGTAAGCTGATTATACATCTGTATAGGAGATAAGATCAAAAAAATGTTATCTTGTACAATATAATTTTTCTTTAAATGTTTAAAAAGAGATTCAATAATGCCATTCATAATTCTGAAGCATTTTACACTCAAATATTTGTTGGAGCACATCTAAATTAGAATTGAAAACCCAAATGCATAACTCATTCCTATTTCGACATTCCAACTGAAAATCCAAATGTATAACCCATTCCTATTCCCACATCCCACCATATGTCCTCCTCCAACACCTATTTTTTTTCATCACTAAGAGAAGCAATTTAAATTCCTAAGCATGATACATTGATTTCTAGTCCTTATGGAACTAAATTGTTGGAGAATGATGTTGAATCAAATGCCATCGTTTTTCCTCCTTGTGGTATCATTCTCTAACAATTATTATGGAACGCATCAAAGTAGCTCAAGGATGTGAGATGTTATAGCTTAGCCTGAATTTTTTTAAAAATTCATTTTTTAAAAGATCAAGTGATTGTAACTGTACTTGAGATTCCCAAGGATTATGGAATCTCATCACTAAAATGATTTCTTGATACAATGAGAATTATCAATCCTTTAAGGAATTCAATATCCATGGGTCTTTTATTCAATAATTTATTGTTTGATATATCAAGATATTTTACTAATCCAAAATTCTCACATACTCGAGATCTTGTGCTTTTTTCTTGATGAGCATTTGATTTATATAAGTACTAGAACATTTTATCCAAGATTTTTTTATGTTGTTTGTCTGATTTTCCATTGTACTCTAGTTCGTAAATAAAATTGGAGTATTGTCTAAAAATTTGTTGCTTGACATATCCAAGATTTGAAGATTTTACATGTTTGTTATTTCCAAGGGCATCTTTCCTACCAATTTGTTGCATTTTAGTACTAGGATGTGAAGACTTTTAAAGATTTCTATCCAAATAAAAATTCCCCCATGAGTATTTTTATTCCTTAGATCTAAGATTTCCAAAAAACTGCAATTTGCAAGTGATGATCATTTAGCCCATTGAAACCTAAAGAAGTGATTATCTAAAGAAGTGATTGCAATTTTCAAGTGATGATCTTTTAGTTTCAATTTTTCTAAAGAAGTAATGTTCCAGATATATTTGGAATTTTTCCCTTGAGATCATTCTTTTCTAGATTTAATTCCTCAAAACCACCTGGAAACTCAATGGAATCTTACCACTAAGCTTATCATTTAATTCCTCAAAACCTTCCCCGCCCATGATCTTATGCATAATTTACACATGAATTTTAATCACACATCTTTAAAGATGAGAGCATCATCATTCACTATGCCCACATCTAAATTACTTCATTGATTCTCAAGTTTATCCGTGAGTGACTAATTTTTTGCAGACATACACTAAATACATTAATTTTATTAATAAAAACCAGAGTATATGATCATTTACAGTAGCATTTTAATATTTTCCTTTACCAAGTTCAAATAGAGAGATCATGAAAGAAAAATCTCATAGACATAGTACCAAACCCTCTAAACTGAACATGATGTGATGCCAAAAAACCTTTGGCTTGAAGAGAAAAACCATAAAGACAATAATTGTACCCATTACCATAAATTGACCCATCTATGAACCACTCTTAATCTTTGATCCTAGTTTTAGATTTCTTTTTATGAATTAAGCTTGTTATATTGTGTTTTTGCATCTTTGAATTTGACTTGATCAAGCACTTACACATAAAATATGAATCAAAGAAGATCATTTCCTAGGTTTATTTCAAATTATATGAAGAATGACTATTTGATAGGTTTACCTAGTTGTCAATTATTAGTGGAAGGGCATGCACTGCATATAAATTATAATAGATGTCCTAGGGAAGTGTTGATGATGTGAAATTTTGAATATGATTATGATACTTGTTTGGCACGTACATGTTTGTTTGAGTAACAGGTTTGCATAAATTCATTTTTGGGATTAAATATATAGTTTTATTGTGTAAGGAAATTTTACATGTCAAGACTTCATAGGACGTAAGGGTACGATCAAAGTTTGTGATCTACAATTGAATGATTTCTTCCCTCTCTTTTACACATGGAATTTTTCAAATGAAAATAGGGAAAACCATTAGTCATAGGATTTTCTAAGGTTTTGTTGGAAAATGCAGTGGATGACTAGTGGAAGAGATATAGATGATTGTGAAATTCCAACAAACAAAGGAGCCCAATAAGTGTTGCAATTATGGGCCAATCTTTCAAAAATGGACAAAATGTAAGTATTCCTTTATTAATCTTGGGCCATTTTAAATATGGGTTGTCAATTTCCTCAAATTCAATGAAATCCATATTGTCAGGGGGTTTGATTATAAGGATTGAACCTACATATCATGAATTGGAAGGAAAAGGCATACCCAAAGTCGAGAAATATAGTGTAATGGAAACTATAATAGGTGGAGAGAGAGGGAGATAGAGGGAGTGCATGAGAAAGAGAGGGAGTGAGAGATAGAGGGATGGGACAGAAATAGAGGGAGTGAGAGAGAGACCTAAGAGAGTGAGAGGGTGTGGGAGGGAGAGACATGAGAGAGAGTGAGAGAGAGTTATGTAGGTATGGTGTAAGAGGGAGAGACCCTAGAAAGAGGGGGTTGGGAGGGAGAGACCTGAGATATAGGGAGAGAGAGAGAGAGAGAGATAGAGTTATCTAGGTCTAGGGTGTCAGAGGGAGAGACCTGGGAGATAGGGGGTGGGAGGGAGAGACTTGAGATATAGGGGAGAGAGGGAGTGTGAGAGAGAGTGAGTGGGAAAGAGAGGGAGTGGGTGGGAGAGCGATAGAGGGAGTGTGTGTGTGAGAGAGAGATAGAGGGGGATGGGAGAGAGAGACCTTAGAGATAGGGGGAGAGAGGTCTGAGTGTGAGAGGGAGTGGGAGAGGGAGGGAGTGAGAGAGAGGGAGTGAGTGGGAGAGAGATAGAGGGTGTGTGTGAGAGAGAGGGACAAATAGATAGACAGAGACAGAGACAGATAGAGACAGAGATAGAGACAAAGATAGACAAAGACAAAGAGAGAGAGAGAGAGAGGGAGTGGGAGAGGGGTTTGGAGTGATTGGGACTTATCTAGGTAGGGTGAGGGATAGTTAAGAGAGAGGGGGTTGGGTATGTCTCTCTCTCCATTTTTCTCCCTATCCCTCTATCTCCCACTCTCTCTATCTTCCACCCCCTCTCCCCTCTCTCTGGTTTCTCTCTTTCTCTCACTCCCTCTATCTCACTCCCACTCCCTCTCTCTCTATCACTCCCTCTCTCTCTCACTCCCTCTCTTTCTCTCTCTCCCACCCCCCTCTCTCTCACATTCCCTCTCTATCCCTATTTTAAGGTCTCTCCCTCCCACCCCCTTTCTCTCTCTCAAGTCTCTCCATCTATCCTTCCCACCCTACCTAGATAAGTCCCTCTCACTCCAACCCCCTCTCTCCCACTCCCTCTCTCTCACTCTCTCTCATGTATCTCCCTCCCACACCCTCTCCCTCTCTCAAGTCTCCCTCTCTCTCTTTGTCTCTCTCTCACTCCCTCTATCTCTCTCCCTATCTCTCTCTCTCTCTCTCTCTCTCTCTCTCTCTCTCTCTCTCTCTCTCTCTCTCTCCCCTCTATCTCTCTCACACTCCCTCTCTCTCACTCCCTCTCTCCCGCACTCCCTCTCTCTCCCTATCTCTTAGTTCTCTCCCTCTGGAACCCTACCTAGATAACTCTCTCTCTTTCTCTATCCCTCTCTATCCATCTCTCTCTCTCTCCCACCCTACCTAGATAAGTGTGGGTGTTGATATATTGATAAAAAAAAATTGTGTTGATATGTGGGTTTTGAAGGATGGTTTATGTATTGATAGTTATGTTGGTGATGGTTATTTAGTGTCTAAGGAAGATTGATGTTGGAATTATTTGGGGGTTGTGAAGTGTTTGGTACATGTTGATGAGTGTGCAAGTATGTATACATTTTGGATACTTGTGGATGAATGTAATTGACATTAACTGATGTAGTAAGGGGTTGGGTCTAGATATGGTTGCGTGGGTAGATGTATATGTGATGTTTTTATTAGTAGGGATGTTCATAATTGAGAAGAGGATGCAAGAGGTTGGTTAACCATTTATTGGGATGTGGTGGTGTAGAGGGGGTGGTTGGGGTTAGGTTGTGACCCCAAGATATTGTTCAAAAAGTTATAAGATGATATTGGATTATTAGAAGTTTCTTCCCTCCTAATTTTTGAAAGATCAAAGTTAGAGGGGAGTTTAGCCCCTCTAGCTATAAGGTCTAATAAGAGGGTGTCAAGTTATCAAGGTCATATAATCTTTGTGCCAGCTCTAGATTATGAGGGTCTTGGGAAAAGGCATGTAATGTAGGGGAATATTTGGGATGGTCTACATACATTTCATCATTAGGAAGGGATGTAGGTTGATTGGTGACATCTTGGATGAGTACATTCCCTTGAGAATCCATTTGCCTCTTAGCTTGTGCTCTATTAATTGGCATACAAAATAAGGATCCTTTCAGATAACTTCCTTAGGGTAAGTGGTGGATGAATTTGGCTAAGGGGTGACTTGGACTTGGACTTGGACTTGGACTTAAATGAGAGTTGAATGATAATGGTTCAAGTTAGATTTTATTTTGGATTTAGAACCTTAGATTTGTATTAGATGATAGACTTAGTGATTTGGATTAGAGTGGTGGAATTAGAAGTTAGATGAAGGTGTTTAAATATGGGATTAAGATTGGGGTGGTAAACATGTTTAGATTGGGATGATTATGACTTGGAAGTTGGATTAGGGTAACTTAAAGTGATGTAGATTATTTTTTAGAGAATATAGATAGATAGAAAATCCCCTTTGTATCAAAATTAAAATCTAGATCCTTGGAGATAGGGTGAGTTTTGGATATATCTTTGCTTATTTAGCATAGACAAGTTCCTAAGTAAGATTAAACAGGGGATTTTTTGAAAACTCAACTTAAGGGAGTCAAATCCTTAAGCTAACTAATCCAAAATGATAAGCTAACCAAGAATGCTATTTAAGATAGTCAAGTTCTTAAGCAACACCTAAGTTAGTGAAGGATATGTAAGGATCTAGATCTAAAATCTTGATAAAAATTTTATTGTAAGGATTTTTGGATTGGATGATTGGATGATTTAGGATATATAGGATAATGGGGAGATGATTATGATTTTTCATATGTTTAGGATGTCACTAGAATTATTAGGATGTTTTGCATGACAATAGGATGGTTCAGATGTTGAGAAGATATTAAGGGGAGGGGACTAGTGATGATGTGATAATGAGAAATTAAGGTTAATTCCAAGTCCAAGAAATATGAAGGATAAAATGGTAGGGGATAAATATTAATGGTGAGTCCAAATGATTATGAAGGATGAAGAGATGATGGGGGTTGATAATGGAGATGGAAAGCCTATTGTAAGACTATGGAGTTGTAAAATATGAAGTTCTATTCAAGGATAACTATTGGTCATTGTCAAAAAGTCTATTTTTTCTAGGTTAGATGTAGGCACAATTTTACAGTCTCAGGCACAACTTTCCAGTTACGCTTAGTTTGATAGAGGAAATTTCATTAGAGTGTAGGTGTTGTTTTTCAAAGTACAAGTGCAAATAGTTTAAGCACAGATACAACTTTTCAGAGTGTAGGCATAGGGTTACAGGCACAATTTGACAAAATGGAGGCACTGTTATTCATAGTATATACACACCATTATGGGACAAAGGTATAGTTCTATAGTCTAGGATTTTTGCAAGATATTTGATCACACGAGAAAAAAAATTGGCCAATGACTCAACTTTTCAAGGTGAAAATGATATTTTCAGCAATCAAATTGAATGTCTTATCACTAGTTGACACATTAAAGATACACTAAACACTTTATCACAATCCTAAATTATTCAAGTAGGTTTATAGACTTAATGTGAGCCTACCACACAATTAAGTGTTGATACTCCATGAGATCAAATAGAAACACCATTCTCACTAAATTGGATAGCAATACATCTAGTGGTGCATGCCCAATATGGCAACAAGCTCATATTTTGTCTCTCCTTGGGAGACTAAAATTCAACCCAAGAATTTCTATCTCTACTTAAGGGATTTTTTGGTGAGTAAGTTTGGGCATGATATTGTACCTTGCACCATACTACTTAGCTATGGTTGAAAGGTCTTAATCTAGGTTTTCACAAGGATCTCTAGGGAATCCTCTAAATAATACAAGGGTATGTGAGGCACAACCATGAACACTAGCCCATCACAAGCGTGGGTCATGAACTTTGGTTGGGAAAGCTCGAACCAACCCTACACCTCTGATACTAGAATCACCTAGACATCAAGGCTTCTCTAGACACGACATGGCTAGATTAGGGTACAAATTTCATTCTCACCCCTTATATACCCCACTTAGAATGCATGGTTGAGGTCATCTCCTAGGGTGATGAAATCTCTAGGCATGCCTCCTAAAGGTAAGGACAATTGCTAGGTGTTTTTGATCCCCAAGATCATAATAGGCACAAGGGTAGAGCATACACCCAAAACTATTAAGTCCTAGGTTCTAATCTAAAACACAATGCTCAGAGATGCAAGATTTATGATCCCCAAGATTACACTAAGCACAAGGGGGGAACATACATCTATGCAAACCTCCAAACATGACAAAAAATGGTTACTTTAACCACTACTCTAATTTAGTGCCTAATTTAGTGGAAAAAAACAAAATCTTGGACCAATGAACCTGTAAAACAACAAGTTAGTAGTTTAAATGATTAAGTGTTGGACATGCTTAACCAGCTACACCACTTGTTAGTCCAAAAGTTAGCTGAAAAAATTGCAAATGAAATGGAAGCATAGATGTATAGAACAAAAACACATATTTGCAAAAAATTCAAAAAAGTATACTTGATGTAAGCACAACTCTGTAGAATGAAGGAATCAAAAGTTGAGATGAAGGTGTCAAAAGTCTCTACATAGGAAATTAAAGTCTTTGTGTAAGATCAAAGTGCAAGCCTGACTTTTCCGCACATAAATGTAACAAGTTTGAACATAAGGACACTTTCATAAAGGACAAAAATTTGTAAGATTTGGTTTAGCCAAAAACAATAATTTTTTTGCAAAATTTGATAAAAATAGATTTGGTTAAGCCTTTGTTGTAATGCACCTAAGATGATGACTACACAAAATATTATTTTTTGTATTTAAGCACTAAAGGACTAAGCCTTCTATTTAAAAAATACAAGCACAACTTTCTGAAATAGAAGCGCTATGGGTCACTGCTTAATTGCAACTTGTCATTACACAGGCATAGTGTGTTGGATCATAGGTGCTAAAATATAGAGCAGAAGCATTACAAATCACTTGCAAGCACAGTTGTCTGTTGTGGAAGGACAATAAGACATAGTGCAAGAAAATAAAATGTTACAAACTAAAGGTGAATTTTAAATCCCAAAATGAGTTCCTTAACCATAAGATTAAATTTTAAACCCAAAAGAAATATGTTTGACAACTAGGGAACTTGTTTAACTATAGTCAGGGAAATAGTACACCCCACCTTGGAGGAATAGAGCACAAGGATAGGGTTCCTATTTCACACTTGTTACACTCAAGGAAACCTTAGAGGTCTCAATCCAATGAAGAATGAAGGGAGAGATCTAATAGTAGGGTATCCTAGGGTATGTTTAGAGATTAATGAGGGGTTCACAACCAAGTTTAAACTTGGAAAAGACAATGAAATGCAAGATGAAATGCAAAGCCCTAATACGAGGCAAACTTGAACTAGATGACTTAAAATTTCATATAAAATAGAACAAAAAACATTAAAATCATAAGTGTGCACCTAGAAACTTGAAGATGACTAGGAGGAGTCCTAAAATGCTGGAAATTCCAACTTTTTCACTTAGTGGGACTCATTCACCATTCTAGGTGAATTAGTCCCAATTCTATATTTTTGCACAGAAGAAGGTTTCGGGAAAAAGGGTATCTGAATCTTCTAGAATTTCTAAAGAGAACTTACAGTGGGACTCATTCGCCACTTGTGGAAAATGAGTCCAATTTGAATTTTTTTGAACTTCAAAGTTTTGGTCTGCACCTCTTAGTCTGCTCAATCTACTTCTCTAGGTTTTTGGATCTGAAACTCTGATTACAAGGTTGTAGATGAAATTTTAATGAATATTATGACCTTGCAAATGGGGAGACAACTCCAACAAGCTTGCAACCTAATCCTTAATGATCTTCAAGTCTTCAAAGCACCTAGATCTGCAATCACACAAAGAAAGAGAGAAAAAGTGTTGATTATTAAAGAATAGGGGTTTGCTTTGGTCAAAACCTTTTTAGGTAATTAAACCAAATGATGAAACAATAAAAAAAGGACATGAAACATGAAACATGAACAATGATACCTTGAATGATGCCTTGTAAATGATGCTTTGTAAATCTACAACTCAACATGAAATGGCCATGAAGGATGTAGATCTTGATCTTGACAATAGGAGTAGAACAATGCTTGACCTTGGATCTTCAATGCTACATCACAACACTAGCTCAATAACATGCTTGATGCTTGATATGCTTGAAATTATGAAGGATATTGAATTTTTGCAATAATGGATGAAGAATCTTCCCTTGAATGCCTTAAATAAATGATCTTGAATGCTCTCTAGATGATCTTGTGAAGTCTTGGAATGCTTAACTCTTGCTTGCTTGACTTGATAACATGAATGCTTGTATTGATTATGTGAAATAAGGATTTGAAAGCTTTCTTATATAGGAAAACTACTCAAATGATCATTAATTTGATCCCAAAGGATGACATAGAAGAAATTTGAACTTAAAACCCAAATTTCTCGCTCAAAACCTCAAAAATAGGCCAAATGGGACTCATTTTCCAATCTGGGCAAATGAGTGCCACTTGGATGGGACTCATTAGCCCAAAGTGGTGAATGGGTCCCACAAGGGCTATTATGCTTGCTAGAATGTCGAGGAGTGTGTAGATTAAGCTTATATGTTGATCTTGTCGGGTTTTTGATTAAAATATTCCTTGTGATGCTTAATATAGGGTCATAGGAGCCTATTAATGATGATATAAAGGTTATAAATGCAAGGGAGCCCAAAATCCAATGTGAAAGTGTAAAAAAATACATTTTACAACATTAAATTAAGGAAAAATTGGGTCTATTTAGCTTAGAAGGGCCCTAAATCCCATGTGAATGTGTAAAACACATTAAAACACTAGATTGGGTCCATCTTAGTTCACAAGCCTCCTAAATTTAATGTGAAGGTGTTAATAAATACACTTTACAACATTAAATTGAGGAAAAGTTAGGTTTATTTAGCTTAGAAGGGCCCAAAACCTAATGTAGATGTGTAAAAATCATCACAATACTAGATCAAGGTGATATCAAGTCAAATTTATCATTAATTATTCCCAAATCAAGCAAGGAAAAGGCATACCATTTTTTCATCATTACATATAGCCCCCACTTTAGTGAGACGATGAACTTGCTTTTCAAACTCACACTAAAGTAGACATTTAAGAGGGGTCTAAGTGTACTGATGTGGATGGTCTAGGATAACAAAGATTGAGGAGGCGGTCAAGCCCCCTAGGATCCAAGACCTTAAGTCAAACCAACATAAGCACAAAAGGACACACACAAGGTGTATGATATGTAGAAAAGAAAGATACGCAAATATGCAATGTCAATAAATAAAAGAAAGAAAAACAAAATTAAGCAAAAAAAAAGGTGGATCAAGCTTCGACCGTTTGTCCAACATGATGTGGATCAGATCTAATTTTTTTGTCCAAAGATGCTTACTCATTATGAGGAAACGAAACTCCTAGTTGTCTGTTAGGTGAGTATCCAAAGAGGTGAGACACATACACATTTGGTTAGTATGCACTCACACACACAAGTGAGTGGCTATGGGGAAAGCCATGCCTTGGTTGGGCTTCCCGCTCAAACCATACCAAAGTTATACCTCCTCATAACCTTAATAAGGCACCACACAAAAATGGTTTTAGAGCTTCACGAGACAAGGAAAACTTTGTATGCTTGAAACTCATGAACAAACAAGATGTCTCCATAGGCATGCAAAGTGTATTATGCAAGGTGGCCATATAACCAATGTTGTGAATGTGAAATAGTGTAAGGTATGTTCAAACCAGATGACACCACTAAGAAAATGATACATCGCAAGAAGAAATAAAATTGCACAGTGAAACATGAGGGTCAATGTATGCCCCCACTTTAAAGCAGTTGCTAACATCATTACTATGAGAAATTGCTTTAAAGTAGAAGAATACATGAGAGATTATTCAAAAAGCCCTATGCCAATTCATATGTTTTTGAATCGAACTACATCATGAATGAGTATGTCACATGTGATTCAACTTAAGGTATGTTGTTCACATCCCAAGCTTGCTCTTATATGTAAATGAAAGGTGATCAACTAGCCAAAAGAGACAATGATAAGTGACATACAAGGACAAGGCTATCTAACTCCTTGCCCCCACTTAGTGTAGGAAAAGGATGAGTCGAATAGGATGAAAGTAAGTATCAGTTAGAGGAATTAGGTATATCAACACAAGGAAGAGTACCACACTCCTTAATATGTTGAATTTGATTACTCAAAGCCTTACTTTCATTAGTATAATGACCATGAACTCTATGATATGCACAAAATGAAGTCTTGTAATAAAATGTATTTCGTGTTCTTGGAGGGAGGGATATAAAACAATCTTGGAGGAGTCTTGACAAGATACCTTCTTGATCAAAAGTAGAAGATATTTCTTTTTTTTGCAACAAAGATATCTCTTGCTTAGTATTAGGTGTCATACTTACACAATACTCTTTAGATTGTGAGATTTGTACTCTCCTTTACAAGAGTGTGTAAAATATAACAAATTCAAATCATTAGTTTTTTGCAAGATGACATTGACATTAAGCGAGGATTTTGTTGTTTCTTTCAAAGGATAACAATCAAGACCACTAGTGTCTATTAATTCGGGATGCACGCTAATGTTAAATTTGGCTTAGAGGAATCTTTTGTAAGAGTGTTGATATTACATGAAGGTTTGTTTGATGGTTTTATTTCTATCAAAGTATAGTAACCAATACCATGATTTATTTATTGCGTGTTAGGCTCTATAGGGACATGGATACCTTGTTCGTTAGTACCACATCCTCTTCCATTATAACCAATTTGCTTCATAAGTTCATAACCTTTTCCATAAATATTTTTCATCTATTTTGGATTAGGTGGTTATTGATAGCCTCTCACCAAAATTTGTTGTCTTTTGTTCTAAAGTGGTTGAGGTGGATGCTTTCGAAGGGTTTTCCAAATTTTGTGTTGAAATTGCCACTTTTTCTTTTCCCTTTGTAGAGTCTTTATGTATGATCTTGTATTCTCCTAGG
Source organism: Sequoia sempervirens (assembly GCA_007258455.2). NCBI lineage: Eukaryota > Viridiplantae > Streptophyta > Pinopsida > Cupressales > Cupressaceae > Sequoia > Sequoia sempervirens. The sequence continues at coordinate 34,843 of VDFB02071969.1, forward strand.
AATGTAGGTTCAAAATCTAAGGAACCCCAATCATCTTCTAAGAGCTTTGTGACTGCCTCAATATGTTTTTTTTTGTCTTTCTATTGCATGGGTTCCACTTGTGTAGTTGGTTTCAATGTTGCTAAAGGATTTCCCTTGTCTTTCTCAATGTTCAAACAACTATTTGGGTCAAGGTCAGCTTCAAGTGTGTATACTTTGTTGTTGTAGGTCACATACTTCATTTTATGATGAAGAGTAGAAGGCGCCCCATTCATTGCATCAATCCATGGTCTTCCTAAAAGAAGGTTATATGAAAGATCAAGAGGCATAACATGGATCAGTGTTTCTAATGTGGCCTTTCTAGCTATAATAGGCAAAGCGATCATACCAAGCGGTTGTTTTCCTACATTGTCAAATCCACGGATAGATAAGGAATTAGACCTTGAATTTTGATTTATTGGCCCAAAGCCTATCCAAAAGGCTTACACTACACACATTAAGTGTTGAGCCATTTTCAACAAGGGTTCGCTTTATCCCTATTCTATTGTATTTAGCTATTATTATAAAAGCCTCATTTTGTTTTTGCACTTCCAAAGGAGGGAGCTCACTTTGGTGGAAAACAATGCCATTCATATTTGCACTAGAGGGAACCACAACTTATTGCAAGGTTGTTTGAAGCATAGTGTGATAATTAGGTGAATTCCGAATTAGATCCCATAGGGATATCTTTGCAGGAGTATTATTAAGTTGTTCAACAAGTTCATACTCTTTTCTACTTTGTGGAGTAAAACGAGGAGAACCTGGTAAGATAGAATTAGGAAATGGGAAGGATGTTGGGGTTGGTTTTCTTGGTTGTATATTATTTCTAGTGTTATATGTATGAGCAACAGTATTATGACTTGGCTGCTACGGCACATTATTCTTAGGTGAGTAAGGGATAAGTTCAATTTTTTTTGAGTTTGCGGTTTATGTGAAGGTGGGTAAAGGATGAGTTGAGTTTGAATAATATTAATGTCCCTTAGTGAGTGAGAGTCTAATGTTACTCCATCATCTTCATCTAAAAGCACTATATCATTATTGTTAATGTTATCCTTTTCTTGCACCATGATATCTTCTCTAGGAGGAGAGTTTTTAGAACTACCAACTAGATCTTCATGACTTCAAAGGTTGGTTCTTCTAAAATGACTTCATGGAAAGTAAGGGAGTTATCAATGGTTGGATTTTCTTGTATATCAATAGTGGGGATATTAGGAGAAGGCTCCATTTGATTGTCCTTTTTTTCTAAGGTCTCATTCTCTTGTGCCCTACTATCTACCCTAGTAGGAGAGCTTGTAAGATGTTCATCACATTCCATGGTTACATTTTGTAAAGTAGCTTCATCACAAATATGGGAGGCATTAAGAGGAGGAAAACTATGATCTTCATGCTTACCAAATAGATCTTTCCAAATGGTAGGAGAATTAGGGAAGGGAGGAACAAGATTCTCATGACTCTCAATAGGTGCATCTTCTAACACCAACCTATCCTCTTTGCATCGAAGAGGGATATTAGGAGAAGGAAAATTTTGATTGTCATGGTTCTCAATGATATCATCCTCTTTCACTAAAATATTCTCACAAGAAAGGGATGAGTGTAGATTAGGTAAGGTGATGTTTAGAAATTTTTCTATGATTTCATCTTCTTGTTTTCTAATATCTTCCAGAGGGGGAAGAGGAGACTCGGGACAGTCAAGATTCTCAATTCTTATATCTTCTTTCACCAAGATACCTTCATCACTAATAGGAGAGGTATTGAGAGAAGAAAAAGTATGATTTTTATGATTTTCTACACTTGCATCCTCTTGCACCATACCATCCTCAGCAATAGGCAATGCAATATTAAGGATTGTGTCAATGGTTTGATCTTCTTTCTCTAAGATGTCCCCATAACTATGAAAGACAGTAGAAGGATAACTAACATGTTTCTTAATGACCTCATTGTTGTATTCTAAATTGAACTCATAAGAGGGGATGTTGTACTTGTGCAATCCATTTTTAACCAAATCAAAGTCACATCTCTTAAAAGTAAACATGCTATCATGAAAATATAAAGAAAGTCCAATGCAATGATCTAAAGTGAAATGTTTAAATGCAATTTTTAGGTTTGAAACAAGGTAATTTGCTGATTATACTATGCCCTAATTTGAAAATGAAATTTTGTAAATGAAAATTTGGAATGCATGAAATGAGCCAACTTGAGCTAGATTTAGTGAAATGTATGTAATAGAAACTCAACCAATTGAAATAGATAGTTAATGGCAGCCAAAAGAAGTGTAGAAAGAAGGTTTTTAATGTTGTAAAAGGAAGTTTCAGGGGTGTATTGGAACTGATTTTCCCAAGGTGGCGAATGAGTCCCAGTAGGGATTTTTTTTGAAAAATTTTAGATATTTTTTTAAGGGATTTTTTTTGCTTTTTAGTTTGTATGATGTGTAACCTAAGTGAAAATGCAATTTTCAAATAATTTTCAATGATTTGAGATGCAAAAATGCAACCTATATGTAGTTTCACTAATGCAAAATTTTAGAAACCATAGATTCCAATTAACTAATGCAAACTCTAATGCAAATTCAATGCAAGCTAAATCTATGATGATGATGGACTCCAAATTAAAAATAAAGAAGGTATTCTAAATGCAGGTTCACCAAAATGTAGTCACAAAAATAGTACACCCCACCTTGGAGGAATATAGTACAAGGATAGGGCTCCTATTTCTCACTTGCTACACTCAAGGACACCTTAGAAATCTCAATCCAATGAAGAATGAAGGGAGAGATTTGATAACAGGGTATCCTAGGGTATGGTTAGAGATTAATGAGGGGTCCACCACCAAGTTTAAACTTGGAAAAGACAATGACATGCAAGATGAAATGCAAAGCCCTAATATGATGCAAACTTGAACTAAATGACTTAAAAATGCATATAAAATAGAACAAAAAATAGTAAAATCAGAAGTGTGCACCTAGAAAATTGAAGATGACTAGGAGGAGTCTTGAAATGTTGGAAATTCTAACTTTTTGACCTAGTGGGACTCATTCGCCATTCTGGGTGAATCAGTCCCAGTTCTAGATTTTTGCACAAAAGCAGATTTTAGGCAAAAGGGTATATGAATCTACAATAATTTCTAAAGAACACCTATAGTGGGACTCATTCACCACTTGTGGCGAATGATTCTAGTTTGGATTTTTTGGAAATTCAAAGTTCTAGTCTACACCTCTCAATCTTCTCAATCTACTTCTCTAGGTTTCTAGATCCAAAACTCTGATTTCGGGGTTGTAGATAACCTTTTAATGAAGATTATGACCTTACCAATGGGAAGACAAATCCAACAAGCTTGCAACCTAATCCTCAATGATTTTCAAGTCTTCAAAGCACCTAGATCTACAATCACACTAAGAAAGAGAGAAAAAGTGTTGATTGTTAGAGAATAGGGGTTTGCCTTGGTCAAATCCCTTTTAGGTAATTAAAAATAATAATGAAACAATAAAACAAGGACATGAAACATGAAACATGAAAAATGATACCTTGAATGATGCCTTGTAAATGATGCTTTGTAAATCTACAACTCAACATGAAATGGCCATGA
>VDFB02071970.1:0-10648 GCA_007258455.2 Sequoia sempervirens
GAGTTGGGTACCCCAAAAGGAGATAGGCACCCAAACTTTTGAGGGCCTAAATTGATGAATTTGCAAACAAAGCCTCCAGCATGACTTCCTCAAATTTGATCAAGCTTTCCAACAAAACCATCAACACGACAATCAGAATTGGCAACATCAAATATTGAAGGCAGAACAGAGGGCGAAACATGAGCAAAGTCACAAAAGTCAAAAGCAAGGTGAAAAACATAGAAAATATTCTAACTTTGGGAGAGTTGGGTGCCCTAGCTAGCCAAGGGTGCCCAAGCTTTTGACCCCCGAAATTCAACTTTCGGGAGATGCAGCTCCTAGGAGAACCTCTTTAGAATTAGTCAGGCTATCCAGTGAATCTAACGGTCAGTCGATCAGATCAATCTAGCTACCAGAATTTGAAGATTCATCAGAAGATTAAAGGGAAACAAGCAGAACTTGGTGAACAGAAAAATGGCTAACACCGAGAATGGTAGGCGCCCCAAAAGGAGATGGGCGCCCATGATTTTGAAGGTCAAAATGAACATTTTAGTCAAAGTTGCCTCCAGAACAATCTTGCTAGATTCGATCAAGCTCTGTGATGAAATATTTAGCTCGTTCGTAGGATCAATCTAGAAGCCGGAAATGGAATTCAAACTGGGATCTAACATCAAGGAAAAGTTGAAATTCTCTGAAAAATGGTTGTCTAAAGAAGATAGGTGCCTCTAGCCAAAAAGGGCGCCCAAGATGCCATGCCTTAGCCAAAATTTCCAAAATTTCATGGAGGAGAAAAAAATGTCCAAGTTCAATGAACAAAACGTTGAGCCTAAGTGCCTTCTATTTGTTATTTAGTGTTGTTCAAGTGTGTTTATGATAGCGAATTGTTGAGTCTCTTTTAGCCAACAAGGAGTTGTAATTGTTGTTCTATTTGTGTAAGAACAAGATTGCAAGCCTCTTTAGCTGCAAGCTCTTGTTCCAGGCATGTGTGTAGTAGATTTTGTTCCTAAAGTTTGAGAAATAAAATCATGAGCCTCCTTTGCCTTGGTATAACGTCTCGGATTTCCGTTTATTGTGTTATGTTTTTATGAAGTTAATTTCAGTTTACATTGAAAGTAACTAGGCGTATGTTGGGAAAGAGTTTATTCAAGCACTTTGTCAAAGAATCAACCTTGTTCTTTTCTAATTCTCTTGCTTTGCGTATTACTTGAGATATTAGAAACATCTTTAGCTTAAGTTAGTCGTAGTTGGAATTCTTAATCAGAAAATCTCAACTGCGGCGTTTGTGTTTTATAAGCCTTGTGCTCTAGTTGAAACAAAAAGATAGGTGAATTAGTTTTAATTTACTTTCTTTCACACCATCAGCAAGAGGGAGCTTCCCCTCCTACTTTTAAGAGCAGTTTTACTGTGCATAGTTGTTCATTTCAAATTCACATTCTAGAGGTGCGAAATTAAACGCCAACATGTCATTTTTGGAGGAGGCGAAGAGTACACAATTGTTGGTAAAGGCATTGTCCAGATTCACTTAGGACAAAGAAATTTACTCTTTCTTGATTTCTACTATGTTCCAGGCATGGAACATAATCTCCTCTCCGTTAGCCAGATCATGAGGCATTCTCCTCAATTGAATGTTGTTTACAGTTCGTCCACCTGCAGCATCGTTGATAGGGAGACTCGTACTACGATCACTATGGGGCTTGAGGATCACGGTATGTACAGACTTGCTGATTCCGGTGATTCTTAGGAGCACGCTCTGGCAGCTAGGAGTACAACCATCAGCAAACTTTGGCATCAACGTTATGGGCACTTGAATGTGCACTATCTCTCTCAATTGTCTCGGGTGTAATGAGCCTTGCTAATTTAGACTCAAAACCCTTCAATTTCTGCCTTAGGAATTTCGTCAAACAGTTGGCATGTAATGTCTGATCTTGCTGATATGAGATTTCAGTTTTGCTTGTTTTGGTTTTGGTTTGATGCCAATGATATTCAAATGCTTGGAAATGATTGCAAAGATAACTATTCAAGTATCTAAAATGAAACGCAACTCCTTTTGTATTTTTCAAATGCATATACATGAATTTCTAAATGCAAATGCACACCTACAGCCAAGAGACATTTTCAAAAACACTTGGCATGAAAACTAATTCAAAGTAATGCAATTACATATGAGAGACATTTTGTCAAATAGATGGCTAGCAAACTCCTTATATCTCCAAATGATATTGAAATGATATGAAAGTAATTACAAGTTGGAAATGATTTATAATCAGACTTCTACATGAAATATTTCAGCCTTGTTTCTAACATGAGCATGACTGAAAATTTAGATGCAATAAGACTAAACTATTGATGTGCAAATGCTAAGACTCTTGGCTTACAATAACTTCCAAAATATATGACTAATCTGATCTAAATTATGCAACTACAGAACTGTTTCTAATTCTGATAAAAACCTGGAAATGCAATTGCAGCAACTCTGAAGTAGGTCGATTCTCCTTGGGGAAGATGAATTTGTGCTTCCAAATGGTGTACCCTTCCTCATTGATGCCCAACGACCTCTTATGAATTTTTATGGGAATTTTTCAAGGCCTCTAAACAAAAATCGCCCCTTGCAAAGAGGGCCGCCCCTGCTGCTTGAAGATGATGTTAAATAAAAATAAACTCCAGCTAACATAGAACTCAGTCTTCTTCATGATGTGAGGTATAACATAGAACATCCTGGGTTGAAACTTCGTAGCATCTTCTTGTTCAGTGACCCTATTGAGCAAGGTGATCATGATAGTGATTTCATCTTTGAACTCTCCTCACACGATGTTCTTTGGCAGAGTCTTATGTTTTTCTTTCATCCACTTTTGTGCAATCTTCTTACTGTATTTGTCCTTGTGCATCTCCCATATCCTTTCACATTCTCCTTTAGAAATAGTCACACTCTCAAGCCAAGGGGGAATTGAGAAGCATTTCTCAATCATGTCAAGTTTCAAACTGCAGATCAATCTTCCATCTACTGACTAAATCTCTCGTGTCGCCGAATTGTAATGCTTTATGCAAGTGATTACAAACTCCAGACTCTGCATTGAAATAGGAATGGATGCTGCTGCAAGAAGTCTAGAATGCCCTAGGTTTCTAATTGCAGTGTTACCTGCATTCTCCAAAGCATGTAAGTCGAACACCGCTAATGTGACGCAAGTCAGTCTCAGTTGTTTTGATGAAGTCGTGGTATAGTACTGACTTGGTTTTGAAATCATTGGGAGTGTATTCCATTCTAAAAACCTTGAAGATTGCCTATAAACTTGCCTATATTCAGATAAATTTTGCCCACTTTCTATTTTTAGAATGCTAGTTTTTTCTTCTTCAAACGGACAAATTTTTTGAAAATTTTCTGAGATATGGATTTTGTTCAGAATTTCATTAAAGAAGACCCAAATCGTCCGTTTTTGAAAATTTTGAGTGTAGACTGAAAAAGTAGCAAACCCTAATTTCTTCAATTTTTCACAAAAAATAGCTGACACCTGGGATTTGTTCAGAGGAAGATTTGGAGTGAACCTAGTTGATCAAATTTGAAAAATATTGAGGGCTGATTGAAAAAGCAACAAACCCTAGAATCTGAATTTTTTCTTGAAAAAGTTGTGATCTGGGTTTTCTTCAGAAGAATGTTTTAAGAGGACCCAGATGATCAAAACTTGAAAACTCTGATGATTTCTCTAACATGCAAGGAAAAAGCAGCTACTACAACTTGAAAAATCTCTTCAAAAATTCTTCAGAATGATGAGCTAAGAAGACCCAGATCACTAAAAATTGAAAATCTTAACCTTCTTCAAAAGTTTGATGTTCTGAAGAAAAAAAAGCATGAAAAAGCAAGGTCTTATGTTGCTGGTCTGAAAATTTATGAAGAATTTTGAAAAATCAGCAAGTTGAAGTCTTGAATATTGAAAAGAAAAACTCTTAAGTTGCTGCTCCTCTTCTCCCTTGGACGCCACCTGCAAAGAATGATGAAAATTGAATGGCAAAGGCATCTTAAATAGGTTTTAGGCTTGAGGTAACTCTGCTTTCTTTTGCTTTTATCCATGCAAACCCTAAAACCTTCTTGCTCATTGAATTTGGACATTTTTCTTCATCTTGAAATTTGAAAATTTGAAAATTTTGACTAAGGCATGGCAACTTGGGCACCCTTCTTGGCTAGAGGCACCAACTTTCTCCAAACTTGGTCACTTTTTAAAGTTTTCAAGTTTTTCTCAATTTTTAACCCTGTTTGATCTTCAATCTCTGGCTTCCAGATTGATCCGATGGACGAGCTGAAGAATTCATCGCGAAGCCTGACTGATTCTAAGAAGATCATCCTGGAGATAGTTTTAGCTAAAAACTTCTTTTAATCCTTCAAAATCATGGGCACAAACTTTCTCCAGGGGTGCCCAACTTTATCAGACTTAGCCATTTTCGTGTTCATCAAGTTCTTCTCATTTCCCTTTGATCTTCCAAAAAATTCTCGATTCCATGAGCTAGACTAATCTGATTGACTGGATGACTGTTCCGTTGGATAGCTTGGCTGAACTGACAAGGTGATCTTGGAGACTGCAACTACAAACATTGTCATCTGAGGCCTCAAAACCCTAGGCGCCTATCTTCTCCAGGGGCGCCCATGTTCACCAAACTTAAACCATTTTTTCACGTTTTTCAGGTTTTAAGCTTGTCTCCTATCTTCGAGATCTTGCCATTTCGGATGATCCGGGGCTCCGATAGACTGACGGTTGGACTCGTTGTGGAGCTGAGAAGATTCTGAGAGGAGTCTTCTGGGAGTGCTATTTTCTTAAAGTTGCATCTAAGGGCTCAAAAGCTTGGGCGCCCCTGGCTAGCTACAGTGCCCAACTTCACCAGAGTTAGAATATTTTTTGAGTTTTTAGCCTTTTCCTTTTGACTTTTGTGATTTTGCTCATGTTTTTCCCTTTGTTCAGCCTTCGACATCTGATGACTGTCAACTCCGATCAACGTGCTGATGATCCCGTTGGAAAGATTGATCGAATCTGAAGAAGACATGCTAGAGACTTCATTGGAAAATTCATCCATCTATTCCCTCAAAATCAGAGGCGCCTATCTCCTTCTAAGGTGCCCAACTCCTCCATACTTAGCCATTTTCACCTGACTTTCATCCTTCAAAGTTGATCCTTCATTCTATGTCTTTTGTTCAATCTGGATTTGCCAGTGATTACTGTTGTACCCAAACCAAAAATTTTGCCTCACTAAGGCATTTTGCTTAATTGAGTCTTAATCTTGTTAAAGTGATGTTAGAAGGTCATTTTTGGGCTTTTTAAATATGGAGTTGGTGTTAGTTTCATGTCAATCTGTTACTCAGGAAATTCAAGAAAAGTGAAAATCTAAAGGAAAATCATCAAAATTTTCTCTCTGGAGAGGGGAGCACATTTTGAAAAAGGCGCCTGTTGTGACCTTTTCACACATCGCCCCATTCAAGATGGGGACCCCCTAACTTTGCTCCGTTCGGTCTTTTGGCTTGGGTCTTTCTTCTCTCTCTCTGTCTCTTTTCTGGTGTCCGCCTTTCGGGGGGTTGTGTCCGTCATTGAAGCTTAAACGCGAAATATTGGCCAAGTCTAAAATTAGGGTTTTGAACTTTTCAGCCAATTCAAGGTCAAGTAAAGTGAGTAAATTGAAAATTGAACTTAATGTTGTTGTCGTGAACATCAGTGACTTCGGCCAGTTTTCCTTGATTCATGCCTGGCCACAGTAATTAACGAAATTCGAAAGCGATTAAATTATTTCTTTGAATTGATCATCTGCTGCATTGGAACATATCAATTCTCATGCAAAATTTGGCCAACGGACAACTTACTATTTTTGGCGATCAAACTTAGTAATTTGAGAGTCGAATCGATTTCTTTTGTCTAGATAGCTATACAGGTTTCAAGACCTTGATAATATAACATGCAAGTCGAAATGACCACTTTCAGGATTCAGCCTTCTGAGGCTATTTTTAGGGTTTGCATGTCGAGCTTTTCTTTGCATGTCAGGTGATTCCTGATGGGTTTTTCGAGAGCTTCGCGATAGTGTGACAAGCGAATTCCACCGGTGAACTTGCTATTTTTTAGCGGTGTCTGTGATAGCCACCGACGATTCGATTCACGGCGTCGTACCTGTGACTTGACGAAGCGAGTTCGTGTTTGGTATGCATGCAAAGCAAGTGGGTTTCCAACAGACTGGCTGGTAAAACTGAGAATTTTTAAAATCCGATTGTAAACCACTTTGCGATCGATCAGAGCTGTCTGCTGGTGAAATTTGAGTCAGCGGTGCCACTGTTGTGATAAGTCAGTTGAAATATGCTAAAATAGTAAATCAGGTTGCATGCGTCGATGTCGTGATGAGTCACGCGTGGTGAGATGCGCCTCATTCAAATTTCAACTCGATGGACTTGGAATTATAATTACTTATAATGTCTGTGGAAGCGATATAAATGGGGTGACTAAAATAAGCGATGTTGACGGAGTTGATAAGATTGTAAAGCTATGTTTAAAATTTCAAGTTGATGAGCCAGTGCAAATTCGGAGGACTTACTATAAATAGCGGGGCCGTGGTGGCAAGGATGATGAAAATTTTCCTAAGTGCGGAACTTCATCCGGTAGACTGTGAAAATCGTATCTCATTAAAGAGGGCATAAAAATTTCTAAGTGAGTTCATCCTTCACACAGGGCAAAATGCGCCCAAGGCAAGAAGTCAAAGAAAGTCAAAGATGTTTATCCTGCAGCAGGGGCAAAATGCGCCCAACAGGAAGGAGGGAAAAGTTGAAAAAAAGTTTCTAAGGCATGAAATCCGCCTCACCCCTCCAAATGCGCCCAACTTGAAGTTCATCCTCTTCATAGGCCAAAATGCGCCCAAGGTTACAAGGAGTCAACAGGGTCAACGTTTCTTATCCTCCTCAAAGGGCAAAATGCGCCCAAATACATGCATGTGAAGACGAAATTTGGAAGCTGAAGGGTCACTCCAAGGCGTTTGAAAGTCTCATCCCCCTCCACATCAAAAATGCGCTCAAGATGAAAGAGGTCAACAAGGTCAAAGAAATTCGTCCTCCTCAAGGGATGAAATGCGCCCAAACTTGTGCATGTCAGGACGAAAACGTGAAGTTGAAAGGTCACAGGGGGCGTGGTGGCAAGTTTATCCTCCTCCTACATAGAAATGCGCCCATGTTTGTATGTGAAAAGTAATTAAGGGTGGTAAGTGGGATGAAAGTTTTCCCAAAGCGTGGTGAAAGATGGTAAGTATTAGGCGCGCCAAGGGTGGAGAGTGTTGAGGATGCTTCCCTAGGCATAGTTTTTAAATTCCCTCTCAAAGTATGATATGCGCCTAAGGTTATAAAGGGTTGGAAATTTTCCTAAGGCGTTGAGGGTGATGTGTGTGTTAGAGAATATTTGAAGGTGTTGAGAATAAAGTGCTAAGTATGCGCCTAGGGGTGAAGTGTGAAGTGTGAAAACAAAATTGCTAAGGCGTGATTTTTCCTTAAGTGTGCTAGGCGCCTCAAGGGGAAATAAAATATTTTCTAAGTGTTGAAAATTTGCCTAGGCGTTGGAATATTTTTCCAAGTGTGGAGTGAAATGCAAATGGCAAGAGAGAAGTAAGGCGTGCTTGACGAATAAAATTTTTTCTAAGTGAAGATGATACTTTTCTCGCTGGTAGATGATCAAAAACTTTCTAAGGGAAATTTTTCAAAATGCAAGATGATTTTAAATATTTCTAAGGCAAATTATTTTCCCTTGGAAAATACGCCTTGAGATCAGAGTGATAAATTTTCCGAAGCAAGAACAACTTTTCTCAGTGATGGAGTCAGAAATGCAAGATGATTTCAAGTTCTTCAGTTTGGAGCAACACAGGGTGATCACAGGCGAAGAATCAATTTAAAATGGTGAAAATAATATTTTCTAAGGCTCAAAATTAAAAAATTAAATGAACCCATTCGTTGGGTACCCATGGATTCGAGACATTCTGAAGAAAATTTGCTTCTGGGTACTGAACATTTGCGATGATGAATGGATTTCCAAGTCTTCTGAGCTTCGCCGACACCTTTTCAGTGAGGAATTTAATCAGTGCTCGAATTGTGAATTTTCCTAAGGGAGAATTTTAAATTTTCTAAGGCAAAAACGAATAAAATGTGCTTTCAAGATGAATTTTCTTCGAATGATGAGTTCAAGAGAAATTGCTTAGATAATTTTGATTAAATTCTCCGAGGATGAATTTTCCAGAGCAGAAGAGAGTTAAAATTCAAATTCCAGTAACAGAGCTCCGGCTGGTGAGTAAAAAATGATGAATTAAATTAAATTTTCGAAAGCAAAATCCAAAACGCCAGTAAAAGTCAAGTTTCTAGAAAAATAATATTCCCGACGACTGGAGACAAGTGTCAGAAACACCAGAGAGGGAAAAATTCGAATTCTTGAAGTGGAGTAGTGGAGTTTAATGGCACTGGCTAAAATTAGCTTCTTTTAGAATTCGAGTTTTGGCTATAAAATGAAGATGTTTTTCACTTGTTTTCACAGTTGAAGAAGGCGAACTTGCTCTGAGAGTGAAGTGTTGCAGTGAACTGTTGCTTGAAGAGTTTGAAATCTGAATGTTGCTGAGTTGAGGAAGGACGCCTTAAGTTGCTGAAGCTTGAGGGAGTTTGAAATTGTTGCTGAGGAGGGGACACCTTGGAGAGAAGCGCCATTGCTGAAGTTGAAGTGAAGCGCCATTGCTGAAGTATAGAAGTATTTGCTGAGGATTGAGGTTGCTTGTGAGAGGTACGGCTTTGCTAGTCTTGAGGCTGAAATCTGATTTGTTAAGTAAGTTGAAGTTGCCAGTTGAAGGGATGCCTTGTATTGAGTAAATAGCTGAGAGCTTTGAAAGTACGAACTTGCTAGTGTGAGATTGCTGATTGCTGATACGAAGTCATAGAAGTTAAAATTGCTGATTGCTGATAGTGAAGTAGAGTCATCAAAGTTCACTTAGAAATCTGTTCTAAGTGTTGGAATTCGAACTTATTCAAGAGAAGAAGCTGAGGTTTGCAAACACAAGAGTTATTGCAGCTTCTAGAATTCGACTGCAGCCCCTATCATGCCTTATTTTATTAAATTTAATTGCTGATGAATGATTGTTATGCTGCAGATGGCTGAAGCGAGGACAACCGGAAAGGACAATGGTGCCTCAAGACAGGCTGTGATCAAGAAGCTGAGCAATACGTCGCGCCGAGTCGGTTGCCCAAAGCCGCGCTGATGACACCAACTGGCTCCATCAACCTAGAAACCAATGCTGTTTGAATTGAAGTCATCGGATTTCAGCTACTACACAACATCGTCCAAGTGGGCTATATGCAATTGTTATTTTCCCGCCAATGGTCTAAGAAACCGAGCCAATAATGGAGGTGTTAATTCACAATGAAGGCCGGTCGATCATGTCACCAGATGGCCAAGTGCTTGCCAATCTCACTCCGGCGGCCATTGGTGAAGCTTTCGGGATCCCGGTGCACAGGAATATGATTTACAAGTCCAGGGAGCGATCGGAGCGGATGTATGCTTCAGCTTTCGAGAGATGCATGGATACAATTAACACCCACTGGATGAGCACTCCAAAGCCATCTCGTGCGGAGTTGCCAAAACAGATCATAGCAGAGGACCTGAAACAAGAATACTGTGATCTTATCATGATGTTGAGCAGGGTTGGTGGTTGCCCACAATCCTACATTTTTGAGCCTTGGATGTTTTATTACATCAACCTGGTGCTAGATGGCAAGGATTATGTCAATTGGGCTGAGATGAGCTGATAATATACGAGCAGCTCCTCAAGCTTGAGGAGAACGAGACATTTTATATGAGTCTATCTCCATTTATATGTTGGCAATGTAATGACAAGGTACAGGGGATTTCAAGGCGGAACCCGGCTGTCAGCTCCCACCGGGCCTAAATCCATGAGGCGTGTACACAGTTGCACCTTTCGAGCACAACCTACTACAAACGTGTCAACGATTCATTCACCATGTACATCACGAGGCTGCTTCAGGAGAGGTTACATCACAGAATCTCTAGGGATGCTCAAGAGCTGATTGAAAGGTATGGGTGCTGGTTTATTCAATTTCCGAGATTTTCATACATTAGGCTGCAAGGATTTTCTTGATACCCGTATAGGCTGCCTAAGTACCAAGATAATGTTTAGAGATATCTAGACAGCTAGCCTTGACAAAATCCAAAAGAAGAAAAGAAAGGAGGAGTAGAGTTTCCAATTGTGATAAAAACTTGAGGAGGTGTGTCCTTATCACAAAGTACCAGAGTAGTTTTGAAAGTGTAGAGCTTCAATTTTATCACTTCTCATATCATACAAGTAGACAACACTATGACCCGAATCATAACATCAAATGGGTGTTGTCAGAAGAATTCAAACATAAGGCCACCATAGAAGATTATTGGGCTGATGCAGTTGATGAAATTGAGGTAAGGAAGAGAATGTTTTCTCGGTTGCCGATTACTCTGATCAGGGAGTGTGAGGTAGTTCCAGTTCCGGACCAGGTCAGTGAGGATATGGATGTTGTTCACCCGGATTATGCAGCTGTTCGGGATACTCCACTTCCACCTATAGATTGGTCAGAGCCCGAGGTTGCTGATTTGGATACTCTTTCTATCCCGGTTATGGCATTCACCAGGGCATGGGTTGA
>VDFB02071973.1:0-16109 GCA_007258455.2 Sequoia sempervirens
ATTATTGAAAGTTAATGCTTGTCTTTCTTTATAATACAAATCAGATTAATAAATTGTAGATCCATTTATTCATGTTTCATTGATTATCTTAAAACATTAGTCTTTTTCATTTAATAAGCATTTCAAGTTAATGCTTAAAATGATTTTAATAACTTAATTTTTTCCAAATAGGTACAAAGGAAAAGCGAAGGTGAACAAGGTACCAAAAGCGAACAAGGGCAAGTGAAAGGTACAAATGAAGGAAAAGCGAAGGCGAAAAGGTACAAGCGAAAACGAAAATCAACAAGGAGGAGGCTAGCAAACGAAGACGAAAGGGGGATGATTTTTTTTTGAAAACACAATGTGTTTTTTAACACTTTAAGTGTTGATCAACACCACTTCACGAAGTTGTTTATCCTTTCATTTTAGAACACTAATTTTCATTTGGGTCTAAAACGAACAATTTAATTTTCATTGCAAGGGGCTTAAAATGAATCTTAGGACAAACTTACTAGATTTCGTTTTGGGCTAAAAATTGGACAAGCAATCTTCATATTTCATTTGGTGCTTAAAACGAACTCACAATTGCTTTGAAGGTTATAAAATGAACAAGTGTTTGAATTGTGTGATGTTGTCTTTTGAGTGCGTATCCTCTCCTGCCCGTGCGATCTAGGAGTGCAAGAGAAACACTCAAAATACATTTTGTAACAGAAATTACTTCAATTTGGGCTTAAAAATTGAACATCTTGTGCGGTGTGAGTAGTGGCATTTTAAGCGTGCATTCTCTTTCTTTGTACCATCAAAAGATCGATCCGAGGTCTACGGTTATTGTCTTTGCTAAACTGTTTATCTTAGAGGTCTTCCTTGGGGAAAAGTACTCACCCAAACGCGACTCAACCGGTAGCACTCTAAAGCCAAGTATTTCCAGCAGGGATATAAATAGGAGTTTTGGTTAAAAGCGCCATGAAATCACTTGTGATTGCTCGGCAGATGGAATCGAAAGGACTCTTGCGTATGGAGTTAATCTCCGCGAGCGGAAAGTCCTTACTAGAACCTATGTGCTAGAATTGCCAAAATCCTTAATCTATTTGTTGGTGCAAAGAGCGTTAGTTAGAGCGCACACTCTTCTGATGCTTCGTAGAGATGGAAAGCAGCCATGGGAGTTCAAAGTGTTGATGCTTGGATGCGATTGGCGTTAATGAGCGTGGAGGGAGCGGTGGGGTCAAGCATCTATCCATCCGCTAGGGATAAGCGTAGCTAGACTTGTCCAAGTGGGAATCCAACAAATATAGTCTTACACATCCATAGGGCTTGTAATTATTCTTTGTTTGAAAACACAGTGTGTATTCGAAAACATTTTGCAAACAAACATTCAACATGGTTCTCAAAATTTCAAACCCTCTTTAAGACAAATATCATTGACTCAATCCATATGTTACTGCTTTCCCTGCGGATTCACGTCTGTAGAGGTTCCTAAGCATTGGATTATACCTCAATTTGTCTTCTTGGGTAAACAATAGGAAAACCCTTGCCTTAAGTTCATTGAATTTTCACATAAAATATCTTGTGGGGTTTAAGGAAATTAAGACATTGGACATCTTAGTTTGAAACTTTAATCAAAGAGTGTTTTGGTAAAATAAATCCATTAAGCAAAGATAAGAAAGTGGACCCACATGTGTGATATCTCTTGGTCATATTGGTCTTTTGATTGCTCTTAGAGAAAAGTGTGTTCTTCAATACCTTGGCCTAGTAAACAAAGTCTCTCTAAGTCTCTTAGGATCAAAATCAAACACTTCATTCATCTCAAACATTTATCAACATCATCCCACAAATAACTTTAGAGCTTTGAAAACGTCATTACCTAGACTTGGGTACATTTCCAAACCAAATCAAAATCATTTGTTTAGTTAGGTGTGTTTGGATGAATCCTTCCACGCACACTTAGTTAAATTATCACCTCTTTGAACAAGTTCATCCTAAAATAACATCCAACATTTTAGGGTTTACAAGTTCGTCATCCACATCAAACAATCAAAATCAAGCCCTAAGTCTAGAATTGATTCAAAATCCCTAAACGTTCAACACTCATATCATTCACCTTTCATCCTTCATCTCGTCATTGATCCTAAGAACCTTAGAGGTCGCTTTCATAACAAATTCAAAACACAAGAGGAACATGGAATATACACTTGATCCATACATCTTGAGTAATCTAAATCAATTGAATCCTCAAAGCCTTTCATTTCCTATCAATTATCAAAGTCCATGCATAGGATCATTGCCTTCGACAAATGTTAATGGTACAACAAGTGTGAGTATGCCCAAGTCAAAGTTTGGAACACATTTCCCAATGATAAATCTAGGTCCAAACCTACAAATCCACCAATCAAACAATCAATGCATGAGCCTTGAAACGAACAATGTCATTCCACCAAATCCCTACAAACCAAATGTAGATGTACCAAGTGCAACATTTCAAAACATGAATCCTAACTTGGAAAACTTTGGAAAAATGATTCCCAATACCAACAATGTTCATCCTATCATGCCAAATCTGAACATCATCCCAAATCAGAACATTATCCAAAGTCAATTTTCCCATAATCCCATTCAAAAACCGCAAGTAGGCATCCCAAATCCGCTTAAACAAAATCCAAATCAACTATCTCAAGTGAGTCAAGATCAAAATCAAGAACAAATTTGGCGAGATCAAATTGCAGAACTTTCCAAAATAGTTGAGGCATTGCGCCAAGGGAAATATCCACCACCATTACCTACATCATTCCTTGGTTTAGGGCTTCCCCCTTTACCTAACACCAATCATGCCATCCAAATCAATCCACCTAACATCAATCAAACCATCACGACAAATCCTTTGAATATACCATCGACATCACACCAATGGATGGTATCTAATCAAACAACATTGATCCCAAATCAAAATTTGGTCTCTCAAGGACCTATCACCTCGGTCATTCCAACCATCACTATCCCTTCAATCATTCCAAACGCCACTATCACACCCATCACATCTCAACCTCTCACTACCATGATTGCTCCGAGCATATCTCAAACACTTGTCACTACATCCAACATGATTCTAAATCCACCACCACCAATTTCCACTACATCAATCCAATACAACGCGACATTACAAGCTGCTTTTCAAAAGGGATTCCAACAATATCTAGCCATACAACAAGCAACACAAGCTCAACAAGTGAAAAAATCCTCTCAAGTTGCCCAAGCCTCTCAAGCTACCCAACCAACACAAGCACAAACACAAAAGATGACAACTATTGAAAACAAGGATCAAGATCAGTCCATCACTGAGCACATGTTTACTTCATCCAATGATCAAATTGACATATGTCAAGAGTCACTTTTGAATCATGATCAAAATCCACCAACAAAACTCGACAATGAGCCAATTCAAGAAATATCAACATCACTTGACTCTATGGTCGAAGACATTCACAATCTCTCCACCGCAATTGTCGAAAATAATGATCAAAACCTCTCCATCGAGGAGCACATTGACGATGTATGTACACAATCCAATGATCAACTCACGATACATCAAGAGCCACTCTTTAGTGATCTATTTCAAGGAGTGTTAGGACTATTTGATCCAATTGACATAATACATGATCCGTTGACCAATGATCATATTGAAAATGTCTCTTCATCGCCTTATGAGTTAGAGGACATATCTCAAGAAGTTATTCCAAAGCAAGATCAAAATATTTCATTAAGGTCTAGCAATGGTCATTTCAAAACATGTTGATCCCCTTTGACCTCATGGTTACAGATGTTGAAGGAACCTTGAACTTGACCATGCCTAATGTCGACATCCAAGAACCATTTATAAGCAATTCATCCTTTGGAACTGATCCATGTCAGGAACTTGATCTAAAGCATGTTGAAAGCAACTCCGAAATTAATCAAGATCAATAATTTGTATCTTCAAGATACTACAATAATCTAATGAACACTCTCTTATCCATGCAAGATGATCATATCCATGTAGCACATACTCCTCCATATACCCATGAGATGCTTTCTACAGATGGGCACGTAGATGATTTTCATCTAGAACAAGATTTTGTTACACAAAAAGAGCAGATTCTTAACTCCTTCAATCAAACAGAGTTGTCAACATCAGGATCAAATATGTCCCAAACTCAGATTGAGGACATCATGAATAAAGATATCCATCATTATCCGCCCAAGGAAACAAGTCAGATAGAACATTCAGAGATAGCAGAGCAACAAATGGAAATAATGCCGTCTACAGTGATCATTGATCAGAGAATGAATTTTGAACAAGAGCTCTTCGAACAAGCAGAATCAATGAATAAAGGTGATACTATCACCATACTGGGGGAAACTTCATTTCAAGCAAACGTCAACATAGGGAGCATGAAGAGTCCTTATGATGAAGCTAGTGTCAATACTACAACCAACCACATCACGATTCTTCATCCACCCATCACCCCATCCATGAATTGGGACCAACTTCGAAGGAAAAATTTGAATCAAAGTACGAAGAACATTATCAAAGCAAAAGAAGAAGAGAAGCTTAATGGAACAAATACAAATGGATACCAAAGAATACAAAGAAAGATCATCCCTATCAAACTCCATCAGTCAAAGAAACTGTGGGGCAAACTAAAAGAGGGAAAGGTATCCATCAAAGATGTCCGCAAAAGCAAAAACAGGCTTCTCAAGCGACGTACAAAGTGTATCAAGCAGTTGGTCCCTAATTCCATACATGGTATCCGCCCATCGTACTCATCTTCCAGGATTTGGAGGTGGAGGGTTCCAAACTATCAACCAATCCATCTCTTATCCTAAACACATTCCATCCACGCCTCCACACATAATGTAATTACATTGGCCGTGTATTGGCAGCGACTAATACCCTTCATCATAAGGATTCTGAAGGCACTTTATCGCGATGTGCACACCAAGATAGAGTTAACTCCAGTATCGACGAAGCAGATCAGGAATCTAAAAAGTTATATTCAAGTGCACGTATCTTAGCAAGGCAGCTCCTTCAAGCAGGATATCAATGGCACATTATGACAGGGGCATCTACATCAGCAACATCTTGTGATTCAGCATGAGCTTAAAATCTTTCAAAAAAAAATAAAAAATCAAAATCAAAAAATATGAAAATCCAAAAAAAATTAGAAAAAGGATTGAAAATAGTAAAGATAAAAAATCATCCTCTAGTGAAAACCGCATGGGTGGCACTTTGGGCAAGACCATGATGAAAACCTGGCAAACAGGCGTCATGTGTAGAATTAAGCATCTACGTGCACCAGTTTAGATGAAAGCATCTCATCCCATCCATAATAAATCGAGCATTCCATCCATCTTATCCATAATAAATCCATTCATCCATAAACCATTTATCCAATACATTCGCATATATCTGCATCCATCATCTTAGTTATCTTGATCTTGATACAATTTTGGGGCACGCTTTATGCTTGCTTATGGTAAAACATATTGACATGGGTCATTTTCATTGATCCTATCCTATGCAGCATTATCTGAGCTATGAAGCATTATCCAAAGGAGATTTCTTGATGCAAACACCTTATCTTATTGCAAGATAATCCTTGGCATCCTTTGCATATCCATCCATCCATACACTTATCCGAACATCCACCCATGACACTCCATACATTGCTAGACATTGGGGGCAGATATATACATCTTGCTTCAGGAGTAAATCTTGGTCTATGTCCTCCAACTTATGTGGCGATCCGAACATTGGAAAACATGAAATAAAATTGGTCAAACCACTTGTGAGCAAAAATCCAAATCACTAGCCCATGGCATATTTTGACGAAAAGACATTCCTTATCAGTCTTCGTCATCAAACATCAATCCAAACAATCGATATCAGTTGCATCTAATGCATCCTTCAACGTCAACATCAAATCATCCAAACATCTTTTGTTCGAAACCAATCTTCATCAAACATGATCAATCAAATCCAATCAAAAAAATCATCATCTCGGGATATCCTTGTGTTGTTTAACACTATCCTTGCATTGTCGTGTATCCTCGACAATGTTATCATTATCAATCCTGATCAATCCAACCCTTGCATTGTTGTGTATCCTCAACAATGTTATCATCATCAATCCTTTCCCAATCCTTGTGTTGCATAACACTATCATTGCATTGTTGTGTATCCTCAACAATGTTATCATCATCATCAATCTGTCGATCTGATCAATCCACCTTAGCTTGGTTTTCAAACAAAATCCTAAACAAAGCACTGATATCATTACACATCCATATCCAAATCGTCAAAATCATGCGAAAAAACCAAAAACATCCAAAACATTGGAATCTGAACTACGTCGTCTCTGAGCTTAAATCCAAAAAAACACTCAAAAAGCAGAAAACATCAAAAACATTGGAATCTAAACTACGTCGTCTCTGAGCTTAAACGTAGGCAAGGCTAATCTTCGATCAGCCCCCGAGACATCAAAATCCAAAAACATTCGAAAAAACACAAAATCCAAAAAAATTGAAAAATAAAAAATCAAAACATTTGTAAAATCTCAGAAAACCCCAAAACATCTGAAAAACATCAAAATCCAAAAACAGCCTCAAAACATTTCAAAATGTCAAAAACATCCAAATATTTGAAAAATCCACCCGTCCCATTTCGCATACACCCGAAATAATCAATCATCCATAATAAACTGATCGTCATCTCCATCCTTTGGCAACACAAACAGAAACAAGCGCAACAGTCAGCAAAAGCAAACTTCAATCGTAAAACCAAAATCGAAGCAACAAATCTTTAAAACAAAATCAAACACTTGATCAGTCGTAAACATGTCATTCAACTTTATATCATTAGCCTATCAATCAACTTATCAAACCATCATCATCCTGTACAATGCATGTCCTAGGATATGTCGTTCCGACAATGGGCATCATTTATGGATATCACCTTGGATTCTTATCCTATCAAAACAAATCCTTTGGCTAGAGGTATGAAGAAAATTATTTGTTTGTGTACCCGATCTTTCTTTTGTTTTATCTTGTGCACACTCATTCAAGGACCTCTAGGAGTGATATTCGAATGAAGGATTTAGAGAGATAGGAATGGGGCAACGATCATTATCTTTTGTCTGCTGTGCTTCCTGGATGTTCTTGTAAAATAACTTAGCGAATACTTGCTTTGTTAGGTCTGCAGCCCTAGGGTTCTGTATGTCAAGATGTGAATTTCAAGAATACTCCCTATCTATTTGTCAAGTCAAAGAGTCCCATCACACTAAGTACAATGCCATCAAGGGTCCCTTTATACCTTGATTGCATCGTGCTTTGGGCGTGTTATCAAACATAAAGTAAGTGACCTTTGAAAATCCCAATCCTTCATGGCAAGTCATCTGTATTTTATCATCATCATCATCTATCGTAAATCATCATCTCTAATGAGTCCTCGACCAATCGCTTGGATCCTCTTGTCATATCGGTTCCACGCTAACATCATGCATCCTTCATCATCCATCATGCATCCACCATCCTACATCTAGAAAAGCATCAGCATACCACATATCATTCATATCATACATCATAGGAAACATCGATCATTTCACATGCATTGCATATCATCATCATAATATAGATCTATTAGTCTAAGCATCATCAATCTCATCCATCTCATATCATATCATTATTTAAGTTGTTTAGGATAATATAGATTTGTTATTCTAAGCATCTTAAAATCATCTCATTTGCATTGTCATCCATAACCATCCATTTTGAACCTCTTTATCGCGAGATGACCCTCAAATCGAATCTTTTTGCTCGATCTCTCGAGGGGGCAATGTACCAGTGTACTTCTTTCCGCTGGGGCATCCAAAAAATCATGAAATTTTTAAATTTCAATCGCGGCAAGTTTATTCTTTGAACCAACGCAACAAGTACATTGCTTCAAAGAGGGGCAAAATGTAGACATGCAAAATTTACATTCTGCATTTGATCAAGTTCATTCATCAACTGAATTAGATGTTGCATTAGATCCATTCATCACCCTCATCCATTTAAATAATCTCATTGCCTAAGGTTATTTATCTAAAATCAAATGAGCATTATCATCAATCTTTTAATAATAAATCAAAAATCCATTTAAATCAAATCTTAAATTATATTCCATCATTTTCTAATTCAAATAAATCAAATATCAAAGTCCAAAATGTCAACTCACCTAATCAGCATTAAATCAGCATAATCATCATCTAATCCTAATCTAATGCTAATCACATCCCACTTGCATTATCTAGATCTAGCCACTTGCACAATAAATCAATTTTATTGATTTATTAAAACCTCATTTTCCCTCAACATGACAAGTCAAACATGGCATTTATTGCTGTTTTTCCCCCTCTCAAAATTTATTGCAAATTTGAATTCAAAATTTCCCCCTCTTGGGCACTCTTCCCAAATCTTGCACATACATCAACTAATCACATGATGACAAGTGTCCTCAACTCATTGGCTTGTTTTTGATCCCACATTGGTCCCTCTTCAACACTTGGCATTTTGAAAATCCTTAAATAGGTGCTTCATCTTTGAGCAAATCCTTCACAATCTTGCAAGGTTACTCTCTTCATTTGAGATTTGATCTTGTCCATTTCACTCCATCATCTCCATCATCTATAGCATTTTCATTTTAAGCTATCAATCAAGGATTGGGAAAGGGTCACTAGCACATGTGACACCAATCCAATATGGGATAGGTTTAATGTCATGTTTTTGTATGCTTTTATTTGGTTTCCCTTATTTCATTTATGGCATGATTAACATGGCTTATTATTCCATAGGGATGTTAAAATGTTGTTTTTTTTTAAACTAACCATTTGTAGATTTTAGCATCCACAGGTGCCACATATAAAATATATTGTATTTTTTCATTTTCATAAAGGACATAATTTGGAGCTACTATATTTTATTATGGCGCCTTTTTTAAAAACAAATATAAAGACATGGCTTGATAATTTTCATGAAATGTTTAATTTATAAGGAGACATGGATTGAATATTGATAAACTTCTATTATTTATTGATAGTGTTGGAGCAGTCAAATTCTAGGTGGGGACCACTTTGCATGCGTGTTTTTGTATGATCATTTGCGTACTTTACATGCATTTGCATGTTGGGGCCACCAGCTTTGTATGTTCATGCATGTCCATATTTGGAGCCGTCGGAGCCACTGAGAATCGGTGGAGGTATCATTGTTGGCCAAAAGATAGGTGCTCATGTGAGGGCCATGTAAACAATTAAGTGTTATATTTTATATTTTTATTCTCCTCAATTTGAGCATGAGATTTCTTGGAGGTTTTGGTAGGTTGTTTTAAAAACCAACAATGGTTTTCCTCTCACACACTCTTTTATATATCAACTCTTGATCATTTGGAGGAGGCTTTTGGAGAAGTGGTGGTTGCATACCCAGATGTTGTCGGAATGAAGTCAGATTGTTGAAGACACGTGTTGTAGATTTTTGTATGTTGAAATCTCAGATTGTAAGAGCTTCAAGTGTTGGTGTAAGTTTTTATTTTCCTAGTGGGTTAATTTATTTTCCCTTAGTCCTAAGTTTTTCGTACACTTTATTAAGCTTGCTTAGGATAATAAAGTGAGTTTATTACTAGGAGATAAGTGTGTGGTGTCCCCTTCCTTAAAGGGTGGAACCACTTTCCACTTTTAGTGGCATCCTCCACTTTTGGTGGTCCATCTCCACTTTTTGTGGTTGATTCTTATTGGTTGGATTTTCCACCTACCTCCTCTCCTAAGTTCTATATAAACTCACTACCTAGCTTGTATTTGCATATTCATGTATTCATCTTCTTGCAATCTTTGCAGTGTATTTTTTCAGCTTGGAAACTATTAATGCAATATTGTCACATTGACATTGCATAATCTTTCGGAGTCCTGGTTTGCATTCTTATGTTTTCCAGATTAAGTAACTTTGGTTTTCTCTTAAAATTTCCTTGGGTTATTCAATCTATTTCAGATTTATAACATGGTATCAGAGCTTTTGTTTTGAGAAATCTAAGTTCATCGATTCCTAATTGAGTGATTGAGTTTTCATGTAAAGATCTTGTAAATTTCCATATGCTCTTCTCTTGTGTTTTGAATGATCTAGAGAATCAGAAAGGATTTACACATATCTAATAACCTTTCCATATTGCATATGTGTTCTGTGAGATCCGGATGATTGTAACATTTTTGGTTATACTAGTAGTATTTTTTACTATTCCAACGTGTCTAGAAGGCTCGAGAAAGTTAGATTTGGTTTTTGTTTCATCCAAATTGGAGATCATTTGACATAGTTGCAAATGGGGGTTTAAAGCTCAGATTTGGCAAACAGATTTTTATTGGAGTTGTTTTCATTTTTGCTTCAAAAATCCAGCTTCCACTTGTTGGTAAGAAAAATGATTTTTAATTTTTTTTTTGAGGGTTGAAAAACCATCTAGGTATCCATTAGATTTTTCTTATATTGAGCAAATCTAGAAAAAATCATTGTCCAAAAAGCGTCGCACGTCCATTTTTCTACAAGTTGAAGGTTAAATAAACTTCATTTTTCATCTTCTGCTTGTTGGATCAAAAAAAACATTTCTGGGTTTTGTTCTTAGCATCAAAATATTTCTATGTTTTTGTTATTATCTACAAACAAGGAGTAGATTTTTCAGAAATCAAATCAGAAGTAAAACTTTTTTTTACTAGAAAAAATTGTTTCCTATATGCTAAATTCAGCTAGTTTTTCAAAAAATCATTACATTTTGCCACGATGTCCATTTTTGGAAAACAAGATATCGTCGGAGAGCTCAAGATGAAAACTTTCCATCCATAAAGGTATTGAGAATATTTTTTTCCATTTTGTACCAGATATTTTAGGTTGAAGTTGTTTATGTCAATTTCTTCAACAGGCCATAACTTTTGCCCCGTTGCCTTGACTTTTGGAAACAAATAAGCATTGGAAAGGTATTAAAGAGAACTACATATACATAAGGCTAATTTTCCAGATTTTATCGCAGGTTCATTTTGTATCAGAATTTTTAATTTTGGCTATTTTGAGCCCATTGAGCATTGTATCTTGGAAAAGGCTTTGTAAACGCACAGAATTATAAAGTGTCAACCTTGTAATATTTGGGGGGTGGTGATCTTTGATACTAGTGAAAAAGGTGGGAATTGGTGTTCTTTGTTAGTATTCCTTTGTAATCATTTGAGGATTGTATCATGGGTTTTTCTAATCATCCTTTTGTGATAATCCTAAATAAGGTTAATTATGAGTCTTGGAAAAAAGGAATTCTAACCCATCTCAGATGGCTAAATCTTGTGTCTTACCTTTATAGGCTCATGCTTGAACCAGACACACCTGGAAGGAAATTAGTATGGGGTAATAGAATTGATCATGTATTAGGAGTAATTGGTTCTCATGTTGATACTTACACTATGTTGGTTATAGCAGACATTGAATGTCCCTGCACACTTTGGACCAAGATTTGGGAGATGTTTGGAGACCCTCATGTTTCTCCATTCCCAGATGATCCTGCTACAAATTGCCTCGTTCCACTTGATGATGCAGATAATATACCCTTTGATGATGCTACTTTAGAGGATCTTAAGTATTATGCACGTCTTGAACGTTCAAATGACACAAAATATTATTTTGCTTCTCATCCTCAAATTGAGATCACATCGACATCACCTACTGTAGATTCAAATTCCAAAGATGCTTCTTCGAGACCCTCTAGTGATGCATTGCAGCAGGATCATTTATGTCTTATGGATTCAGTACATTGGGACCAATTTCTACTAGACATCTCTTGCTTGTTGGAGAGTCCATTGTGGATCTAGATGACACTATTGAGGACATACATCTTCTCTTTGAGGACCACTCTTTTGTCCTTGCATTTGTTGCTACTTCAAAGTCTAGAGTTGCTTCTTCGAAAGCTTCCAATGAATTCTTGCAACAGGGCATCCATAGTCTTCCTGATTAAACTTTGTGTGATGATCTCTTGACAAGAGTTTCAGACTTGTTTATGGAGAACCTTCGGAGGACGCATTGGAGGGTTTATCTCCCTTCTTTAATGATAGTCATTGCACAATTTTTTTCAAACCATCATTGTCTTTGGATATTTCTCTACATCAATGTCTAGGATATTTTGATTTTTCATCTTCAATAATGTGGCCTAGAACGCCTGATTTGATTGTGAATGCTTTCAGCATTGACATGAAGACACTTGAGGTGAGTTCAGAGACTCCATACATCTTGCACTTTCTTCCTGCATATTCCTTTCTGGACTTGGGAGATAGCTTGCATACACCTTTAGCTTTGTTTCTTTCTAAGGGGAGGAACGTTGTTCGACGATTGCAGACCATCTTCTGCATCCAGTTTCAAGCATCGACCATTGGATCTATTTGGGGGGCTACTTAGTCCTTCTCTTCTTCTCTCTCTATTTTGGGGGGTTATTCTCTCTCTATTGGTGGGGAGGGCTTCTTCTTCTTTGGGGGGAATTTGATATGTACATGGGTACCTAATGTGGCCTCATTTTTTGGGACCCATCATCTTTTACATCCTCCTAAGTTGTGCTTAAGGGGGGTGTTGGTGTAGGTTTTTATTTTCCTATTGTGTTAATTTATTTCCCTAGTCCTAGGTTTTTCCTACACTTTATTAAGCTTTCTTAGGATAATAAAGTGAGTTTATTACTAGGAGATAAGTGTGTGTTGTCCCCTTCCTTAAAGGGTGGAACCACTTTCCACTTTTGGCAGCATCCTCCACTTTTGGTGGTCCATCTATAGTTTTTGTGGTTGATTCTTATTGGTTGGATTTTTCACCTACCTCCTCTCCTAAGTTCTATATAAA
Organism: Sequoia sempervirens; assembly: GCA_007258455.2. NCBI lineage: Eukaryota > Viridiplantae > Streptophyta > Pinopsida > Cupressales > Cupressaceae > Sequoia > Sequoia sempervirens. The sequence continues at coordinate 12,883 of VDFB02071973.1, forward strand.
CTCACTACCTAGCTTGTATTTGCATCTTCATGCATTCATCTTCTTGCAATCTTTGCAGTGTATTTTTTCAGCTTGGAAACTCTTAATGCAATATTGTCACATTAACATTGCATAATCTCTCTAAGTCTTGGTTTGCATTCTTATGTTTTCCAGTTTAAGTAACTTTGGTTTTCTCTAAAAAGTTCCTTGGGTTATTCAATCTATTTCAGATTTATAACATGGTATCAGAGCTTTTGTTTTGAGAAATCTAAGTTCATCGATTCCTAATTGAGTGATTGAGTTTTCATGTAAAGATCTTGTAAATTTCCATATGCTCTTCTCTTGTGTTTTGAATGATCTAGAGAATCAGAAAGGATTTACACATATCTAATAACCTTTCCATATTGCATATGTGTTCTGTGAGATCCAGATGATTGTAACATTTTTAGTTATACTGGTAGTATTTTTTACTATTCCAACGTGTCTAGAAGGCTCGAGAAAGTTAGATTTGGTTTTTGTTTCATCCAAATTGGAGATCATTTGACATAGTTGCAAATGGGGGTTTAAAGCTCAGATTTGGCAAACAGATTTTTATTGGAGTTGTTTTCATTTTTGCTTCAAAAATCTAGCTTCCACTTGTTGGTAAGAAAAATGATTTTTAATTTTTTTTTTTAGGGTTGAAAAACCATCTAGGTATCCATTAGATTTTTCTTATATTGAGCAAATCTAGAAAAAATCGTTGTCCAAAAAGTGTCGCATGTCCGTTTTTCTACAAGCTGAAGGTTAAATAAACTTCATTTTTCATCTTCTGCTTGTTGGATCAAAAAAAACATTTCTGGGTTTTGTTCTTAGCATCAAAATATTTCTATGTTTTTGTTATTATCTACAAACAAGGAGTAGATTTTTCAGAAATCAAATCAGAAGTAAAACTTTTTTTTACTAGAAAAAATTGTTTCCTACATGCTAAATTCAGCCAGTTTTTCAAAAAATCATTACTTTTTGCCACGATGTCCATTTTTGGAAAACAAGATATCGTCGGATTGCTCAAGACGAAAACTTTCCATCCATAAAGGTATTGAGAATATTTTTTTCCATTTTGTACCAGATATTTTAGGTTGAAGTTGTATATGTCAATTTCTTCAACAGGCCATAACTTTTGCCCCATTGCCCTGACTTTTGGAAACAAATAAGCGTTGGAAAGGTATTAAATAGAACTACATATACATAAGGCTAATTTTCTAGATTTTATCACAGGTTCATTTTGTATCAGAATTTTTAATTTTGGCTATTTTGAGCCCATTGAGCATTGTATCTTGGAAAAGGCTTTGTAAACGCACAGAATTATAAAGTGTCAACCTTGTAATATTTGGGGGGTGGTGATCTTTGATACTAGTGAAAAAGGTGGGAATTGGTGTTCTTTGTTAGTATTCCTTTGTAATCATTTGAGGATTGTATCATGGGTTTTTCTAATCATCCTTTTGTGATAATCCTAAATAAGGTTAATTATGAGTCTTGGAAAAAAGGAATTCTAACCCATCTCAAATGGCTAAATCTTGTGTCTTACCTTTATAGGCTCATGCTTGAACCAGACACACCTGGAAGGAAATTAGTATGGGGTAATAGAATTGATCATGTATTAGGAGTAATTGGTTCTCATGTTGATACTTACACTATGTTGGTTATAGCAGACATTGAATGTCCCTGCACACTTTGGACCAAGATTTGGGAGATGTTTGGAGACCCTCATGTTTCTCCCTTCCGAGATGATCCTGCTACAAATTGCCTCGTTCCACTTGATGATGCAGATAATATACCCTTTGATGATGCTACTTTAGAGGATCTTAAGTATTATGCACGTCTTGAACGTTCAAATGACACAAAATATTATTTTGCTTCTCATCCTCAAATTGAGATCACATCGACATCACCTGCTGCAGATTCAAATTCCAAAGATGCTTCTTCGAGACCCTCTAGTGATGCATTGCAGCAGGATCATTTATGTCTTCTGGATTCAGTACATTGGGACCAATTTCTACTAGACATCTCTTGCTTGTTGGAGAGTCCATTGTGGATCTAGATGACACTATTGAGGACATACATCTTCTCTTTGAGGACCACTCTTTTATCCTTGCATTTTTTGCTACTTCAAAGTCTAGAGTTGCTTCTTCGAAAGCTTCCAATGAATTCTTGCAACAGGGCATCCATAGTCTTCCTGATTAAACTTTGTGTGATGATCTCTTGACAAGAGTTTCAGACTTGTTTATGGAGAACCTTCGGAGGACGCATTGGAGGGTTTATCTCCCCTCTTTAATGATAGTCATTGCACAATTGTTTTCAAACCATCATTGTCTTTGGATCTTGCTCTACATCAATGTCTAGGATATTTTGATTTTTCATCTTCAGCAATGTGGCCTAGAACGCCTGATTTGATTGTGAATGCTTTCAGCATTGACATGAAGACACTTGAGGTGAGTTCAGAGACTCCATACATCTTGCACTTTCTTCCTGCATATTCCTTTCTGGACTTGGGAGATAGCTTGCATACACCTTTAGCTTTGTTTCTTTCTAAGGGGAGGAACGTTGTTCGACGATTGCAGACCATCTTCTGCATCCAGTTTCAAGCATCGACCATTGGATCTATTTGGGGGGCTACTTAGTCCTTCTCTTCTTCTCTCTCTATTTTGGGGGGTTATTCTCTCTCTATTGGTGGGGAGGGCTTCTTCTTCTTTGGGGGGAATTTGATATGTACATGGGTACCTAATGTGGCCTCATTTGTTGGGACCCATCATCTTTTACATCCTCCTAAGCTATGCTTAAGGGGGGTGTTGGTGTAGGTTTTTATTTTCCTATTGTGTTAATTTATTTCCCTAGTCCTAGGTTTTTCCTACACTTTATTAAGCTTTCTTAGGATAATAAAGTGAGTTTATTACTAGGAGATAAGTGTGTGTTGTCCCCTTCCTTAAAGGGTGGAACCACTTTCCACTTTTGGCAGCATCCTCCACTTTTGGTGGTCCATCTATAGTTTTTGTGGTTGATTCCTATTGGTTGGATTTTTCACCTACCTCCTCTCCTAAGTTCTATATAAACTCACTACCTAGCTTGTATTTGCATCTTCATGTATTCATCTTCTTGCAATCTTTGCAGTGTATCTTTTCACCTTGGAAGCTCTTAATGCAATATTGTCACATTAACATTGCATAATCTCTCTAAGTCTTGGTTTGCATTCTTATGTTTTTCTAGTTTATGTA
>VDFB02071976.1:0-27584 GCA_007258455.2 Sequoia sempervirens
ATAAATTAATTAATCATTATTAACATCAAATATATTGTAAACACAGTTGGGAATGATAAATGTGCAATCTAGAATATGACTATACCAAGTGTCTTGAAATAATTTGTTATTGTTGCAAAAAATTAAGGTTACTTAGATGAATCAATTAGAGTTAGTAAAATATTTATTTTGATGTTAGGAGATCATTTTAGTGACTATATAATCAATCTTGAGAATGTCGATTTGAACCAAACCTATGAATTGGATCTTTGCCTTCATATATTTTTTTAAGGGGTAGACGCTTTTGACTTGGAGCTATGAATCGATGAGGCCACAAAAGGGGGGCCTCATTACCAATAAACCTTGATGGCAACAACACCAACACCACAAATTAACCGTCACACTATGCCACTATTGGCATCTTTGCCTTCATATTCAACCTTTGCTAATTATCATTTTTTTTCTTTTTACTCGCCTTGAAGTATTTTATCTATTCTCACATAAAAGTTGGTTCTTGTGTTTACATGTGGTATGGATAATTACTCCCTTATGTCAAACTATGTAAGGGATGTCAATTCAATACTTTTGAACAAAGGAAAATATAACAAGTAATTGTGTGCACCCTAATATTTTGATTAAGTGTTAATACCACTTGATCACTTTTAGGCTTATAATGTGTGCTAGGAGTTGATCAAATTATGTGTTCACTATATGTTCTAAATAAATTAGGGCTTTTATTTAATACAACAATCTAGTATGCAATTAAACTATTATGCACATTGAAAGCCAACTCATAATGTTCAATTGGAGGTAAAATAATAGGGTTCAAATTTAAATCTTTGTTTTAAATCAAAAGGGGTCATTTCTACAAGTGTGGAAATGATCTAGATTACTTTTGTAACTGTGGATTTGGTCCGCAACAATAAATGGACAAGTTAAGGATCTTTTTTTTACTTTAGCAATGAGTGTAGATGAGAAAAATTCCAAGATCAAATCATCTATCAAATTCCACATGAAAAATAATCATATTTACACACTAGTTATTGCATTAGGGACAGATGGGTCCAAGTGAGTCCAAAATGAAGGGGAAAAATGAAAGATGCAATTAAATAACCATTATATTTTGTCACCACTTTGAATTACATTTGAACTATCATGAGAATGCATGTCAAAGTAAAAAGTCATACAACGAACATGAACTTGTATTTATTTAAACACCCAAAAAAGATATGCATGTGGTAGTTGACATCATTTTGTTACATGCACCCTTAATAATGACCAGCTTAACAACTTACAAACACAAAAAAATATCCAAATAAGTATAGCATCTATAATGTATTCAAAAGAAGAATAAACAAAACTACTTATTATCCATAGAAAATGTAAATTCAACATTTTATTTTAATAGCCAAGTACTACATGCATAGCTAACATGACACTACATAAGTAGTTAGATACTATTCTGGATAGTTGAAATAATATTGCACTTAACAACTAGATACTATATTCAATAACAAGATTTTGCATTCAACATCTAAAGTGGTACTATACTTAGTAGTATAGATATTAAACAAACATGTGATAGTCCCCATAATCATACAAAAGAGATTGTTATATTATTAACATCATGTACTCCATCCAATTAATTGGATGTAAAGGATGCCTCTAAATTAGAGGAGAGTAGATAAATATATAAAAATATCAATGACCACATAACATATAAAGATCATATCATGTAACAATATGAAACTAAAACTAATGAAATGCTAATTAATGATCTAGCAAACAATATGCCCTAATGTTTCCCCCAAGTAAGGTAATGAGAAAATATCCAACAATTACTAGACAAGGATGATGCAAGGCACAAGTGATTGTTATATATCATTAAAATATCATAAGCATAGGATACATTTAGGGCAAGGTAAATATGGAATAATCATATAATCCTAGGATGTGATCATGATAAGTTTGAACGATATTTCAATCACCAAAAAGAAAGATAATGTCAATATCATGTAATCAAAAGATGATATATGTGAGCACGAGAAATATCATAGATATAGGAAAGTAGGTAAGATCATATGATGTATAAAATTGGTTCACATTGGAGAGAGTACAATTATCTTGAAAAAAGGATATTATTAGCATAATATGTAAGCATAAATGATGATAATTATGAAAGGCCTTATGGTAAACCCTTGGAATAGTGTGCTATATGAAATTAATAATTCTAGATTAGATGCATTGAAGTTCATGGGATCTTATAAAATGATCTTAAAAGAATTATGGGTCTATGAATAAAAAATTAAATTAAATGCAAAAATTAATAACCTATTTAACAATGTTGTTGATCAAGAAATTGGACTATGGGTTTTTTTGGTTTAGTTTCATGAGTGCAAATATGAACTTATGCACAAAACTACATTTGTGTTTTGTGGATCTAATCTATGTAATTTTTGTTGACCAAAACTTGTTCACCTTTGTATATGTGTTTAGAAACAACTTTGGGTAATCTACTCAATTGTGAAGGTCATGTTCTCCTTAGCCAAACCCCTAGATGGATTGATTTAATGATGATGAACCAAGGTCGAGAAGAAGAAGCGATCATGTCATATGCTTCCAGGAAGATGATGCAATGTTAATGTAATATATATTATCCATTTATTATACAGATATAGATATGCTCAATAGATTCTTCTCTAACTCTTATATCCATCCTAAGGTTCAATAATTTTGTGAATTTGGGTTAGTCATTAAATACACCACCTTAGCATGAAATTTGGAAAAACTCGTACTTTTGTCAGATTACCATGAGCAATAAATATGTCAGCAAAGTTCGACATTTAAAATTTGTTGTTCAAATCCATAGACATGGAAATGATTTGAAACAATTATGCATTCACAAAACTAAATAACAATAGTGAAGAGGAGATCTAGAGATTAGATCGATTTTGGTGGATAAGTGATAATAAGATTTGGGTGGGATAATCCATTTGCCTATTTCCATACAAAATGCACCATTATACATATTGTCAATCCATAAAGAATAAGCTAGTTACTTATAACCTATCTGAAACATAAGAGAAAAAGACATGGGTATGTGGTTTTCACAATTTTCCTTTCGTTTCATACAAATGTCAAAGTTGATGAATCAATGGCAATATCAACGTTAAAAACCAGCTATACACCCTACTGCAATCAGTTTTGAAAATTTTCCAGAGCCTTGTCGTGTTCTTGTTTATCTGATAGGTTATTTATTTCACAGGAAGTATTAGAAATTTTACCAGTCACGTCATGTCACAGTTTGCTCTTATTTTGTATGAATTGCAGTATCTCCCACGCCTGATTTTCTAGCAAGTTAAAAACTGCTTGTAATGTGCAATATATTAAAATAATTGACAAAGAGAGAAGTGACGTAAAATTTGTAATCCAAGCTTCTAGAAGTGAAGAGACGGTTCCAGCAGTGACTAATTCTTGAGTGTTACGCCCCAAAATACTTTTCAGGCAAGTAAATGCAACGCAGGAGGATGAATCACAGGGTGCTTATTTCTCCTGAAAATGAGATGCAATAGTTTGAAAGTGGCATGATCTTACTAATCATTTGCTACACTGACATCTATGAAATGAGAGCAAAAGGAGGCGGTGCTAATCACAGTACCTTTCAACTACCTATGGACTGCAACGTAGCATATTCGAAGGAGATTGCTTGGTGGTGGGATTGTTTGGATTGTACAGAGTGAACTATTTTTTTTGTTAAACGAGAATCAAAATTCAATTTCAATCTTGTTTCAACAATAGAATAGTAATAGTACAGACATAAAGATGAATAATTTTCCTCTCGTCTCAGGGAGTAATGTGTGAGAATTTATCTTTACTAGTGGACATAAAATTAGATGTCTGTAAAATTTATCATAGATGGCAACAAGTCAATGGTTTAAGGAAAATTCACGACCAACAATTTTCTGTCAATTAATTCAACTTCAACAATTCATCGCCATGACAAATTCATCTCGTGGAAAGTTCACCACCAGCAATGCATATCATATTGCTCGCGGTGAATTTTCCACGAGATGAATTTGTCATGACGATGAATTGTTGGTGATGAATTGTTGGAGGTGAATTTGTTGATGATGAATCGTTGGCGGTGAATTTGCCTGAAGCCCAAGTCAATACAGGACATTCAAAGGAAATGAAAACCTTAGTTTTTCTCTCCTATAACTGGTACCAGCTGAAAGAGTTGTCATAAATCTAGTTGAGATTAGCAATCAGTCTATGTGTGGGAATTTATCTTTACCAACTTGGACATAAAATTAGATGTTTGTAAAATTTATCATAGATGGCAACAAGTCAATACAGGGCATTCGTAGGAAATGAAAACCTTAGTTTTTCTCTCCTAAAACTGATACGAGCTGAAAGGGTTGTCATAAATCTAGTTGAGATTAACAATCAATCTATGGACATGTGTATGAATGTATTCTACAACCACACGTTTAAGGATCCACAAATTTAAGTTCAAAAAGCATAATTAGCTTTCAAATAAAAGCATTTCTTTTGTATGAGAATCCACATGGTAAGGCACAATCTCATCGTTTCATTTGTTCAATCTAGAGGCACAGCTTAACATTATCTACCAACTACCAGAACAAAGAACAAAGCATTTATGCAAAGAACAGAATTTTAAAGTAAAATTTTCATTCAGATTGAAGGCCCAGTGCTACTTTCTAGTTCATTTTTAACGTTGAAATGGAAGTTAAATTATCTAGAACATCAGAACTTTTCATATGTAAGCCATAATAACACCCTAAGTTCCACCTTCCATAATGACCAAAAACCTGTTTCAGCATATGACACTAATACCATGAAACATATATTTCCACTAAGCAATCCTAGGGTTAGGTGTAGGATTTTGTAGACAGAACAATTGCCTATGACCCCATGTCAAAATGCATTTTCTATAATTGAGGGGATAGCTTAAATAGCCAGCATGTTGTTAGTGTTTAGACAGGCAAGGGAGTCCTGCTTAAAGAATAAGTGCCTGCTCAGAAACAGCAAAAGCAAGCTTCAGGGCATAGTAGCAATGGCATTGGAGAAAAATGCAGTGAAGAAGACACATAAGCCTACCATTCATAAGAAAGGGGAAGGACAGCATTCAAATTTCATCAATCTCTTTGATTAATAACTAAAATGGTGTCTTATAGAGAACAAAATGCCAAACATGTAAAGCGGAAAATCCAACTCTCAAATTGCAAGGACTAAGAGTAATGGCACAAAAAATTAATGGAGCACATTGCAAAATCATCAGCACATCATGCACATTCCAAGAATCAATTCATCTTTTGCATATAATCTTATATTATAAATAGACTGAAACGATATGAATTCCCCACTTTAACATGCTCCATGAATTCCTAAGAAATTCAAATGTATTGCAGTTAAAATGAAAACTGAAAACAGAAGAAACCCTATTCCTTCAAGTTCTTCTCACAGGATCAAAGTTGGATACTCCAATAACAGCAATCCCAATGGCAGCGAGCACCACACCTCCTGAAACAATGCTGAGCAGGAAGTTTTTGAGAGATGGGGAAACCCCTGGAGATGCTGCCTCTGCAATCTCAGGAATCACCATGGCTGCGACCATTGCCAAGCTATTCGCAACTGCAAGAGCTTGAGATTGCTTCTGCTCCTCCTTCGCAACGCCACTGTTCATCACCACCGCTGCTGTCCTCTTTAGTTTGGCCTTACAAGGACTGTAGACTGACAGACTTGGCGCCTGTTTTGCCCTTTTCAGGGCACCACATTTGTTTACAAGTGCAGATGAACCCGCAGCAATGGGTGAGCTCAGTGACAGGGCTGCTGCAGAGGCCATTGTTGTTAAACTTTTCCAAGTGGGTCTGCACAGAATGCAAATGGGTATTCTTAAAATGCGTTTATATTGTGAGATGTCTATGTGGGTGTAAACGTAGTGGCACAAACAAGGGGAGGAGAGAAGAGAGTTCTTGAAGATAAGATTTGGTGAACTATTGCTTGAATTTGATATGGCCAGCTCTAGCCTTCCTCAACCGCTCCCGATCCTCCACGTAAGCGTTTATTTCGGCTGTGGATAGAGTGGGTTGCGACTCTCTCCACACACTAAAATACCTTAAGGCTATGGTCCCATGATGCTTAATAAAGGATCTTTTGGATTTTTAAATTATTTTTGTTAACTACGTGTGAAATAAAATGAAAGATTTTAATCATGATTATGAGATCAAGATCAAGAGTTATAAAAGTTCGCCACATTAATATAATTATAAAATATAAGGGTTGCTTAAAAAGTTTTGTGAAATTTTAAAAAAATTGATGTTAGATTTTTCATTATGGATCTTGATTAAAAATTTATAGTTTTGTCTAGTCTTATCTCCTTAAACAAGGTAGTTACATTGTCTACTCTCAAGTTGTCTTTGTACTTATGGATGTCAGTGTAGGTTGCACACTCCATGATGAAGTATCATTTATCTCCACTATCCCATTGTTGCAAAATAGACATGTTCTCATTTCTCACTCTTTCTTAAGCTTTGTCCACTTATCATTCTTGCATTTAAGATGATGCTAGCCAGTCCTTAACTAAGCCACCAACATTTTTGTTGAAAAACAGAGTGAACTATCGCAACAATAACATCAAACTTAATGTATTGATTTTTAGATGTTCGTGAGATTATGGGTTGGGAGCTAAGGTATGGCAGTACTTGGTTTGGCAGGCTCACACGTTTTGTGGGTATTTTTTGGTTTGCCTTGTGGTTTGTTCGCCTAATTTTCCCTGTGCAGAAGATCAAAGGGCAGGTGGAGTGTTGTTTGTTCCTTGCCGCCATTGGAGGTGCCCGTTGCAGAGTGGAGCCGAGCTCTTGCGAAGAGTTTAGTAGCAATAAAACTGTCTAGGAGCATTTGGAGAAGGGTGGAGTCTGCCCCTATTTGTTGAAGCTCCATGGTCCTAACCTTAAAGTGATGGAGGCTTTTGTTAGTGGGTGGAACAAAAGGGTTTTGCGCTACCAGGGCGTGGAATTCAACATCAATGAGGAATTCATCACTAAGGTAACTGGTCTTCCTTCCAAGGGAAGGAAATTTTACAGAGATAGGGTTGCGGCCAAGACGACCTTAGTCAATTTCTTCAAAGGCTCGGAGAAGCAGAAGCTTAAGTTTATTGGTAGCAGTGGGTATGCACACAAATCTATTAAGTCGCTTTGGAGGGACATTGCTCTGGCTATTATGCAATTTTTCACTCTGGAGGGTAGGTATTATGTTATATATGGCTATCACTTCATGTTATTGAATCACTTCCGCCATAACTCTCAGGTTTCGTTTCCTTTTTACCTCCTTCTTTCAATGGAAACTAATATTGAGGATCATATGAAGAACCCTAGGAAGGTTATTCTCCATGAAGGCCTTATGAATCTCATTTTTTATCACATTAAGATGAAGGTGTTACCAGCTACTCCTAAGACCTCTGCTCGTAAAATGGGTGGGAAAAATACTAGGATGATACTGGTGAGTCGGTGGATGAGTGGGAAGGGGATTTTGAGGAAGATAACTCTGATTATGAGGAACCATCGAAGGAGGAGAGTGAGTTTGTTGATGATTCTGAGGATTTAAAATCTTGGTCTAAGGGTTATGAAACTGATAATGAAATGAAGGAAGTTGTGGTTCCTTCAATGAAAAAGAATGTGAAGGGGAAGAAAAGATGCCCCAAGAAAGAGAAGCATGTTGTCAAGTAGATGGTGGATGATTCAAGAGATGTGGAGAATTCCCCTGTTCCTAATGTTAAACATGGTCTGGGTAATGGCCTTGAGGGTAACAAGCATCCTATGGAGGATATTGAGCAAGAAAATGAGGGTATTGTGTGTTCGAAGGGGGTCGTCCCTAACCAGGTTGAATTTGATTCTCCTATTGGTGTTGAGCAGGTTAAGGGGAGTGATGTCAAGGTGAAGCGGCTTGAAATTTTGGCTGACTTGGCGGATATGCCTGATAAGCACCGTGTGAAAGTGGAGGTTATTGAAGTCAAGGATTCCCCTATTGAGGAGGATTTGGAGGGAAGAAAGGGGGTTCAAGAGGAACCTATTGAGAATGTTGGTTCTCAAGCTGTGCCACCGGTCAATTGGGAAGAAATTAACATGGACTTGTTCTGTAGAATGGCGGAGGACAGAACTCGTAATTTGCTCTCACTTGTGAAGTGGCTTTTCTTAGAAGTGAAGGAGCTCAATGTCCAGCTTAAAAACTAGCAAGATGTATGTGTTGTGTTAGTGCATAGCAGTCAAAAGTAATGGTCGATTAAAGGTAAGGTCAAGACTATGAATGTTATTCTTGATAGAATTGTTGTTGATGCTGATAGACTTGGTAAAAGTCATGAGGATAGGATAACCTCCCTGGAAATGGTTGTCTAAAAGATTATTGAGGAGAGGTTTGTGAATATGGAGGAAAGAATTAGCAAGATTAGTGATGACTTGCAGACTATTGTTTGTGTTAGTAACAAGTCTTTAAAATCTACTACCAAGGGTCTCTCAAATTTAAATGAGAAATCTATAAAGTGGACTAGAAAGTCTCTGGATCTGGGAGATCATGAGAAGGCCATTGATGAAGTTAACCGCATGAATCTAGAGGAGAAGATTGAGGATATTGGCCCCAATGTGGAGAAGAATTTGGAGGTTGGTCTGTGCCTGAGAACGAGGAGTAAGACTAAGAAAAGGGTTGCCATTTCATTTGAGGATCTGAAGGATGTGGTTGAGATGCATGAGGGGGTCATTGTTGAAAATATGGCCTCAACCAATGTTCTTGATAAAATGTTGTAGTTTTGTTGTTGTTTTTGGTTGTTCAGCCTTGTTGATGTTTTGTTGTAGGGTTGCTGACAGGTTCTCTGGTTTTATCTTTAGTCAGCTTTTTGTTTTTTGTGGGATGCAGGTCTTAATGTTTATGTCTTTAGAGGCTTCTCTCCGTTGTAAAGGGTTTCGGGGCCCCTTCAAAACCTGTTTTTCCTAATCAAAAACATCAAACTTAATGTAAAAAAATTAGTGCTTGCATATAAAGCAATTTAAAAATGAAATGGAGAGCACGTAAAATCAACAAACCATAATAAAACATCACATGGCATTGGATGTATGAGGAGAAACCCTCATTGGAAAAATCTCCACCATCAAAGAGAGGCTCAAGTATGTATTAATCTTTGAGAATAAATGTACATAATCAACACATTGTCCCCCTTCAATCTAACAACATTCTGGCAACACTTGTGAACCTACAAATATCCATATGTACCACTATCCCAAGGATCCACTAAATAGAACAATTAGAAATAAGAAACCATAAATGGCTTATGAAACAAGGGGTTAAAGCCATAGGCCCAAAACTAGACGTTCACCACCTTCATACAAAAATCCAATCCCCCACTTCACTTGGTAAACCTCCCAAAAAAAATGTATCTCTGCTTACACCACTTATGTGTCATAAATCTTGTTATGATGGTCAAATTTATCATTAAGCCCACTTTCCCAATTCTAAGCACTTCATATGGAAAAATTAATGCCTTATCATAGCCCATGATGAGAAAGATGCTTTATAGCTCCCGTTTGACTTCTTTTGTAACTCTAATCATTAGTGTCATTACAAATACATGTAGGAGAATAAAATAATAATAAATAATTTTCCCCATATACAAAGGGGCGTCCACTTTCATCCTCTCAGTGTTCCTTGAAGTACATATATTATTTACTATCTACAATTAAATTAATATTTTAGAATTGCAAAGTGTATGGCACATATTTGATCCTAACAATTTTTTTCTTTCCACTTAGTTTTTTCTCCCATGTAGGATTTTTTCGTCATGGTCCCATGTGGGGTTAAAATCTTTGATATTAGTGTGTTTTCTTCTAATCAACATATTTTGTCCACATGGTGTTCTTGAATTTTGCTATCACATAATTTTTATTTCCTCATTATATTTGAGCATTCTTCCATGTTAATGTCCCATTTACTCATACATTTATCATTCTATTTCATTAATGTGTTCTTCCTTCTGCATAGCTCTTCCCTAATCACCATGTTGGTCTGACTATGTTTCTTCATACTTTGTGTGTTTTTTAGATAACTTAACATCCAAACTTCATCAACGATGTGTCTAATAGGAAAATGCATGCTTTAGCCAATAGAATCTCAGAGAACAAAAAATTGATTTTGAAGTTGCTTATGATTAAATATTTCTAGATACTTTCTATATGTCTTCATTTTCTATTGGAGATATTGCTACCTAAAATTTCACACACATAAAGAACTACAAGTGTGACAAGCAAGCCAAATAGAATCTTATGGTTTTCTAGTCTCATTATTTTACATTCCTACATCTATTTTTTAAAATATAAAGTATTTCACCATCCTTGAATTCTTTTTTCCCTACATGAGTTGTAAGAATCAAACCCAACATACTTAAAATTTTAGATAAAAAAATATGATAAATATATGTTAATAATTAAAAAAAAAAATCTTCGGATTGGTAGGAAAACTTCCAACCCCTTCCCAACACCAATTTAATGTGTGTGTGTGTGTGTGCGTGTGTGTGTGTGTGGACACACACACATATTTATAACCACATTCTTATTAGTCTTGCTCTAGATAATTTAGGTTCTAATTAACATATTCAATATCACCTTTCTCTTTTTCAATCATTTCTACATGAAAACTCATAATGTAATCTCTACTAACTTGTCCTTTTGAATAGATTTGGAAGTCTATGGAGTTAGAATTAGTGTAAATGAGTATAAAATTTGGATGTGCAAGTATTCAATTTGAGTGGCTTCATTTAAATATAAAAATGATATTATAGAATATTTAGTTTCACTCTTATGTTTATGTATGGACATTTATCTCTTTCTAATTTGATCTTTTTTATTTTAGATGTTTTATACATTGGGAAGATTAATGATTAATGAAGAATGAGTATAATTTTTTTTATCAATAACAATTTCAAGGATAATACTTTATAATGATATTGTTCATAAATTAAAAAATATGTTGTTATTTTTGTTGTTATCGACTTCCCTCTTCTTTAGTTTATCACCAACATCTATTTACAAAGTGTCATCCTTAAAATTATCATTAATGCATAGTAACATGTTCATTCTTCATTAATCATCAAACCATTTTTCTTTTGTGTCAACATATTCCTTGTCTTATTGGCTTCTTGTTTCAAGATAGAATCCCCTATCACCATTATCATCTTATTTAAGATGCATAATTATATATATTGAAAGTATCCATCATATTATCAACCTTAATCAAAGTATCTCACACAAGGTGTAGTATAGTTATATAAATATCAATTTATTGTTTAATGGCATGTTATGAAGTTTTGTTGTAATAAGCATACACATCATCAATCCTCATTTTTGTAATAAAAAATTAACATGTGTACATCATCAAATAAGGTAAAAATTTAAATAGAATGGAAATTATAACGCCATCAAACAATGAAATTTGCATGAAGTTATTTGATGACACATTTACCCATCATGGCCCAAGGGCCATCTAAATCTAGAAATGCTACCTATTCCTTCCTGATGTTATGTAACCCCCTATAATATTATATGAATGCTATTTATAATTTTATACTTCGTATGTAGGGGCATGCTTATATAGACACACAATCCACCTACTTGCAATCCATGAAATTCACCTAACATGTAGGTATTATGCTTTTTAGCTAATAATAACTTGGGAAAGGTACCCAAGAGCCGCAAAAAATAGTGTGAAAGAATTTGGATTTTTCTACCATTTTTTTCCAAATCCAAGGAAAGGAAAACTTATCCACTATTCAATTCATGAACAAAAACCCAACATAACTACCATCAAGGGAACCATTTATTAAATTTTTATGTACAAGTTCCATAATATTTCCCAACAAAGGTGGAAAATTTATATTATCCCAACTCCAACATTGTCTTTAGGAAAAAAAAGGTAGGGAAGGAAAACTACACAAACCTTATAATCCAAAGATAATATATAACTCAACTACCCTAGTTATGAATCTCTATCAACATATGAGATTCCTTAGACTCATCATCACAACAATTTGAATCATTTGTTGGTATAGATTGATAAAGCCTCAAATTCAATCACATAATGCTTTTATTATTTCTTTAAAATTTTGATTTGATTTCTAGAAAAGTGTGCATAGTTTGAGAACCTCGTTGGCACCAGATTCTAGCCATTGTGTAAAGCACCATATTTAGCACCTAACTATAAACAACAAGTGCAATTTTATGTAAACATGCATCAATATAGGAGAGGCTAAATCATGCTTAGATTGTGTATTTAAGAAATAATGTATCTTAAGGTACATGCAACTCATAATTGGCTTTAAAGAAAGTTTGCTTCATAGTTGGATTATATGCAAGAATTTATACATAGTTTAAATAAAACTAGGGGACATGAGCCTATTTACCCTTGATATTGTATTGATACATATGCATGCATGCTATAATTATATACACTAATACCAATAGTGTTGTACAAAATATGTTATTTTTACTTGTGTGTGATTCTCTAGTATGCATAGATAGGATTTGTCACAAATAATATGTGGAGCAGAGTGGATGGTGAAGGACTCAATGTGCTTTGGGTGGTACATAGATATACGTTAGTACATTTATATTCATAAGTTCTTAGCCATTAATCTTTACAAACAATTAGGTTATAGCTAATATTTTAGTTATTTTATTGGTACCCTCTCAGACTCTATGCATTGATTTATAAATATGGTTTGGAAAATCATGTTATGCACATAGATATCCATTGTTGGTGGACATAGAATGTGGATGAATTTGTGTAAGGAGAAATAATTTTAGGTGTAGAAATTATATAGTAGTGTGAGAAGGAAATTTTTGAATCATTATATAAATAGTTATAGGTTAAATTACCAAAAAAAAATTAGACTAGCTTGCAACATGGTTTAAAAAAAGAAATATGGGAGATCAAAGTTAGTCAAGTGGATGGTCAATAAGATCATAAACTTATAGATGTTGAATACAATTTGGAATTATGTAGTGAATGATTGTATAAGGAGAGTTATAGACAACTACATTTTATAGTTTGTCATTTCAAATACAATTCAATTGATGAGGTTTTACAAAATTTTCTCATACCAAATAGGTGAAAGCTTTTGCATTGGATAGTTTTGGTCAATAAGATCACAAACTTATAGATGTTAAATACAATTTGGAATTATGCAGTGAATGATTTTATAAGGAGAGTTATAAACAACTGCATTTTATAGTTTTTCATTTCAAATACAATTCAATTGATGAGGTTTTACAAAATCTTCTCATACCAAATAGGTGAAAGCTTTTGCATTGGATAGTTTTTTTTAGTGCAGATTTTTGTTTATTTTCATTAGTGGATCAGGTGTTTTCCTACATCAATTTTAGCTCGATTAGATAGGCTCATTTTGGATAATAAAAATGAGTGGAGTGAGTGGTATCTCTTCATATTCCACCTTCCTCTTTCTTTGCATTTATGATAAATACACTCACCTAGCTTTTTTCCTCTCTCATACTTTGTAGTTTTCTATGTATTCACTTTATTGATTAATGGAAAAATAATTGTTTGGATCCTATTATATGGCATTGAGTAGTGGTGTGGCTATCACTATGAAATTTGGTATTAGTGTTTATCTTGCTTATTGCAAATTTTAACATTGTATCAAATCCATGATGTCCTAGTCTAGTCCATATTTCTTTTTTGATATATTTGGGGTAAATTAGTGTGTGTGCATTTTTTATTGAAATTCAAGTTGTAGACATCCAAATTTGGACAATTAATTTATCCAAATTTATCACTTTTCATCCAAACATCCTCTTATTCGAGTTAATTAAGTAATATTACTATTATTTAATTAATATCCTTAATTTTGCCAAATCCCTAAGGTATTTATTAATTAAATACCTTACCCTCTTTAATCCCCTTTTCATCAAATGAATTAAATAAATATTACATTTATTTAATTCCTCACATGTCATTTTCATCTAATCCTAATCCATCTCCTAATTTTTATTAGGGATGTGCACATGCCTAATCCTTGATTAGGATGTGTCACATCCTCCAACTTTTGCAAGTTGGCTTCTAATCCTCATTTATCTTCTAATTACTGATTAATTAATCTTAATCAGCCTTGGTCAACTCTCTCCATCCCCCAAGGAATTTTTAATTCCTTTTTATTCCTCCAAGAATCCCCTTTTCCCATGCATCCTCTAGAGCTTTGACTTGTCACATCAAGTCACATGTGACAAACTCCCACCTTTTGGGAACATTGTCTTATCCACCAGATTCTTCCAATCATTGTGAATTTTTAATTCACTTTTATTCACCCAAGATTCTTTCCATCTCCCAATGTACTTGGAAGGTACTTGTCCTTCCTCCACCTCATGTACCTTTTTGACACCTCACTTACATCTCATATCCCCTTGGCCACTTCACCCTCCACATGTCAAGATGTCAGGGCTTGTGGGTTCTCAACCCACCATAGCCCTTCATCTTGACCTTGTTGGATCAATCTTGACCGTTGAATTCTCTAGAGAATTCAAATTCTCCTATAAATACCCCCTCCTCAAGGGAATTTGAAAACACTTTGGATTTTCATAACTACATGCTGCCAATTTGCATTCTCAATCCTTTGCCATCATTTAGCCATCTCTTTTAATCATTTTGCACATCTAATCTTGCATTTAGTCACTCAAGCAATCATCTAAGGAGCACACAAATCATTCCAAGCAAGGGCCAATCAAAGAGACATCAACAGCAAGGAAGGTGAAATTTTTTGTATTTCATTTTATTCATTTTCCTTTTTGTTATATCACTCTTTAGGCTAATCTTGAGGTGTCCTTAGTCTTTTATCACTTGCATTTTTAAGTTATTTTGCACATTAGAGTAGGATAAAATTCTTAAGGTTCACACAAGTATATTTTCTCTTACATCTTTAGATGATTTAGAGAATCAAAATGGCTTGACTAAAGGAAAAAAATTGGGGGTTTAATCTTCTTTTATTGGGTTTTATGTGTGAACTTATTTTCGGTACATAGTGCAAAAAAATGTTGCATCATTGTTGATAGAAAACTTGAGATATTTAGGTTGAATTTAATTTTACTAGAACCAAATATTGAGAAGGTGAGCTAATGGGTGTCTTCTTGTGTTTTGTAGGTCCTTTTGAATTTTAGGGCATCTTGCCTTAAATTTAACCACACCATTACATTAAACAACACTAAAAAACCTAAGATTGACTATAACGAGAATATTCAAGCACATTTTTTGAAGGGGGTGAGAGGCTTTCCTAGCTTGTGGATCTTGAGGTGGTCCTAGAGGTAACTTAGTATTTGAGGTAGTTTAATCATTTTTAGAGGTTGTTATTGCATTTGGGTGGCTAAAATCTTAAAGATCTCCTATTTTCACTTGGTTCAAAGAAAGTTGTAGAAAAAAAGGAAAATGTCTTGGGCATGAAGCTTAAGGCCATATCGAAATATTCTATAGGGTAGTTTACATGCACCTGAAGCCTTCAATATAAATGTACACCCTTCCATTTGAAACTTTTTATATATTTTTGTTGTATATATGTGTGTGATTTTTTTATAAAGATAAAATTTAAAAAAATTAAAATGCCTAGGACTTGTGCAGTGCAATGTTTGTGATCTCTTTTATATTATGGCTTACACATAGTTCATAACCTATTTAGAAGGGTCACAACCCTTAAGTGAGGTAGACTCTAATTTTTGGTAGACTCTATATCTAATAATTTATACCAGATTTTGTGAAGGCTCTAAAATTGGTGATAGTTTGTTAAATTGTCTTCTGGGACAAGCTTGCTCCATTGAGCTTTTTCATTTTGTTTTTATATTTGCGCGATGTATTCTTAGCCACATGGTGTTTGATTTTGCTGCACTTATTTTGAAATGGGGCAATTGTATAGGCTTTACAATGGTGTAAGTTGTTTTTACTTTTGACTTACTATTTTCCTATAAATTAAGTTTTTATCAAGAATTTTTCTCTCTAATCTTGCTTTCTAGGACTTCACTTTCTTATAAATTTATCATACATTCTCATTTTTTAGATTCATTTTAAATAAATAGTTATGCATTAGACCCCTCCCTAAGAGAATGTGACTCTTTTTCTAAGCACTACATATTGGCATAGCTTGTTAGTTCATGTTTTTTAGTTTGATTATACTATCAACATTGTCCACTTTGGAAATTTATAAAAATATTAAAAAAAATCTTGAATTGTAATCATTCTAAGATAAAGTGTCATAAATGTAAAATTATTGGGGATCACTATGAAATTATTTATAGGGGTTTGTGATTTTGTCCTCTTGATTTTACATCTTTCTATTGTGCATTCTTCAAACAAATAAAACTACTATTAGTCTCCTGATTCCACATAACTATTCCTCATGGAAAAAAATAGTATTGAACTATCTAAGGGGAAAAGGTGTCATAGATATGTAGATGAAATGATTTTTATACCTATTAATTCCAAAAAAAGGATTAGTGGGAAAGAAACTATGAGAAAGCTCTTGGTCATATGACTTTGTCACAATATATGTTTTCTTCATTTGAGACTTGTTTTATGCCTTGTATGCTAATGAGTAATGTCACTTCTATGGGTTTATGTAGGAGAGGTTTTTTTTCACATGGGATGAGTAACATTCGATGATGTCCTTTATGTTCCTTGCCAACTAATCTCATATCCATCTATTAGTTTGTATAAAGTGGTACAAGTAAGAGTGTGGAGTATACAACTAGTTTTGCAGTTATTTGGATTTACAAAGCAATGATATTGTTTAGGGAATCAAATTATTGCTATAGATTTCATACCTTCTAACACTTTCCCCCAATGATCCTTCAACTAAATTTCATACTTAGATACCTAGGGTGGATATTTTTCAAGATGTGTCATATGGTCATCTTAACCTTCAATTTTTTCACTACCTAAGGTTATAGACGTGTATTTAAATTCCACAATCATCTCCTACCACTTTTATATATTTTAATGTTTCCTCTTTGAAGGCATCCAATGATTATTTTGATGAACTTTAGATTCTTCTTCTTGGTCCATCTCACCATGACATCTATCTACTAGACATTTTATATATATTTTTGGAGTCCCACATCTTTATCTCAAGGATAATGTTGATGAATTAATCATCCTCTTTTATGTCAATAATTTTTTGACTACATCATCATCATATTTGGCACCTATTGTGTCTTGTTTTTCATTTGTTCATCTTCTATAGTGGTAAATATTAGTGCTGGAACAAGCACAGATACATAGATTTTTTATGCATACATCTTACATATTCTTCAACATTCAATTGTATTATAAGATGTTACACCTTATTTTATTTGAGAGTTTTAATGGATCTTATTTCTCTCTATTGGTGGGATTTATTTATCTTCTTTAGATTCTTCCTCTCTATGGGCGGAATCACTTGTACATGGATACCTAATTAATCTAACCATTACTAGAACCCACCCCTTTCACCCACCTAAGTTGTTCTTAAGGGGGGTTGTTTGTGTAGGTTTTTATTTATTTTTATTAATGTATTAGGTAGTTTCCCACACCTATTTTAGCTTTCTTAGGTAGTCTCATTTTGGCTAAAAATGGTGAGTGAAGTGAGTGATGTATCTTAATATTCCACCTTCCTCCTTTGCATTTCTTATTAATGTGCTCACTTAGCTATGTTTATTTCTCTCATTCTCTCTAGTTTGCTACATCTTGGTGTTTCAATTTGTGTCTCTGGTGTGCGAATTGGAAACGGACAACTATGCACAGTTAGACTGCTCTTCAAATTAGGAGGGGAAGCTCCCTCTTTTGTTGATTATTGCGTAAAAAGAAAAAGTAAACTAAATTCCTATCTTTTTATCTCAGCTGAGAGCACAAGGTTTATAAAACTCTTTGCGTTGCAGTTGAGGTTTTCTCTGGTTTCGTAACTTCAACTACAACTAGGCCTAAACTTATAATGCTTCTATCTCCTCAAGTAAATTCAGAGCAAGAGGATTTAGAAGTAACAGGGAATGATTTTGGTTTACACAAAACTTAGACAAACTTACTTCTAGAACACATCTGAAGGCTCATTGCTCTTTCTGATGTATGTTGAACTAAAGTTTATGAAAGAAAAACATCAAATGATAAACTTAACCTCAAAATTCCCTTAAAGACTCATTGTACTTTTGAGGTGTAGGCTGAAATAAAGTTTATAAAATAAGACATCAAATGATAAATTTGATCTAAAATTTTCATCAAAGGCTCATTGCTCTTTTGAGGTGTAGATCTAAATGAAGATTATAAAAACAACAATATCACAAAGAAAAATCTTGAGAATTTGGATCAAAGCAAGGGTGGGCATATGATTTATTTCCTCAAAAATTTCCAACAAAAAATAAACATTTGGGACATCAAATTGTGTCAAGAAGACAAACACATAATCAATGATCAACCAAATAACATTGAACAAAGTGAACAGATATTGACTAGCAAAGCTTGAAGGCACAAGGGCGCAAAATTTTTGTTATAGTAATAACAGTTAAAATACAATGAGCAAGGTTGCTCTTATTTATAGACAAACACAAGAGTAGGGAACCCTAAAATCTCCTTGTGTTAACAAACAGTCCTTCCAATTAGCAAGTTTTATTCCTATGTATAAACAAAGTAAACTAACAGTTAACTGGAAAGACTACATCAATTAATTGATCTAAAACTAAAGGACTCCAACTGTACAATAAGTATCTCCAAGGATAGACATGAATGAAAAGAGGAGAGTCAGTTAACTTGGAAAAGGCATTAAGCTAATTGTTGTTTAAAATTCTATCCTTGGAGAATGTCACACGCCTCAACTGGCAGTTCACTACTCGTCAACAACTTGAGTTCTATTCCTAGAAATATCTGCATTCTTCAACTGGCAGTTCACTGATTGGTAGCTTTGGTGGCTCTGTAATTGCAGTGATGACCTTTTTTTCTTTTGTAGCTTTATGCTTTTGATGCTTTTCTTGATTTTTCTCAATGGAAGAGTATTGCATGATGAAACTGTGAAGTTTGACTGTGAACATGGATATGTTTAGACAAGTTATGTGAAAAAGCTAAAAATAACTTCGTCGAGAAGCAATTTTTACAAAAAAAATTGAGACATGGGTTTTGTTGAGAATATCTTTTAAATGAACCTAAAACGTCAAATTTTTCAAAAAAATGTTTTTTTCATGAACATGCAAGAACCCCTCAAAGGTAGAAGAAGCAAGGCAAATTTTTTTCGAAGAAATTCTGACACATGGGTTTTGTAGGTGCCTATGTGCTAGTAGACCCAAAATGTCAGTTTTCTGAAAAAAGATGATTTTTTTAGAAACCCTAAAAATTGGAAATAATGGGGCAACTTTTCTAGAAAAATCTGGCACGTGAGTTTTATGGCCAATTTTCTACTGAACTAACCTAGTTGGTCAGATCTATGAAAAGACTAATTTTGCTCGAACATGCAAGAAAACCTAAGACAAAAGTAGAAGAAATTGTGGGAAGAATTTTCAATCTTAGAGAAGAGAAGATTGAAAAAGAAGAGAACCCAAAATGCTAGAAGTTGAAGCTTATGAATTGATGCCTCTAAAAAATGATGTCTGGAGATATGAACTCTAGAAAAACATCCTTCTATGCAACCTGTTCTTGAAAATACGAAGAACATTGAAAACCCTTGTCATTTGATCCTTCAAATGTTGTAGAGAATAAAATTATGTGTTTGGCGTTTGAAGTCAACCTGCAAGAATAATGAATTTAGATGCCCAAATGCTTGTTAAACAAATTTTGGAGGTGGAAGCATCAGTCAACTCATGAAAAAATCTAATTGAAGGAGCCATCTAGCATGATTAGTTGTTAATTGAAAGAATCCCCCCAAAATTTGGGTGACTAACACATGAGAAAGTCTTCAAAATTTGTAACTAGAGTTGACTTGGACGCCGCCTTGCGAGTGTTAGAATATTTTTGAAGATTTTCAAAATTTCTTTGATAAATTGCCTCTAATTGACCCTTGATTCCAGACGTCTGATTGATCCTGAGGTTTGGTTGATAGATTCATTGTAGAGCATGATCAAATTTAAGGAGATGTTCTTTGAAGCTGCAAACCATGAAAGTTAATTTTGGTGGCTTGAATTCTTACAAAAATTCTTGAGATAAGGTGCTTTTATTTGCTAGTGTTAACCAATTTTTAGATCATTTTCAATTTCTTCAATTTGGCCTCCCATTAACCAATTTTTAGATGATTTTTAATTTCTTCAATTTGACCTCCTGTGCTTCGATTTGTCATTGTCGATGATTGTTGAATCTCGTGACTAGGTTGAGATGTTCAATGAAAAGCCTGAAGAATTATGGAAAGGATGACTGGTTGCATAAACTCAAAAGACTATTTCAGAGGGCTCAAATTCCTAGGCACCCCTGGCTAGCAAGGGCACTTTTGTGCTTCTAAGACATAATTTTCATTTTGTTTTCTTGATGAAAACACCTGATTTCGGCATTCATTACTAGATGTTTGACTACTCTGATGAACTTGTTGGAGGACTCATTGTGAAGCACGAAAAAATCTAAGGAGGAGTTGCTAGAGATCATGAAATCTAAAAACTAAAATTGAGGCTTGAAAATTTTGGGTGCCCCTAGCCTGCAGGGGTGCATTTTTGCTCTATCCCTAGTCAATTTTTCATGGTTTTCAACTTTCTTGACTTACAACATTTCCTGCTTGATCTTCATTTGTGAGTGTTTGAAAGGTCTCATGGATTGGATGCTAGATTCATCGCGAAGCTGGAAGAATTCTAAGAAGATGTCTTGGAGAAGACAACTGCTAAAAGCTTCATCTGGTTTCCCAAAATGTTTGGCACCCCTAGCCAGCACGGGTGCATTTGCTCTAATGAACTTCTTTTTATCCTTCATTTTACATGTCTTCTTGATCAACAACCACTTGCATTTGATAGGTCCTCTAAGTTCGTGAATGGATTTGTTGCAAAGCTGGGCTGAATCTAGAAAGATTATCTAGAGATGGCTAACCCAAATTTTGACTTCTAAGTAGTTTCTTTTTTGGGTGCCCTTGGCCTACAGGGGTGCCTTTTCCTTGATAAATTATCATTTTCTAATGTTTCTCGTTTTCAACATCTTCCAATTAACCCTCGTTCACCGATGTTTGATGAACCTTTTGAACTAGCTTAGCAATCCATTGAAAATATTGCAGAATTATGAAGAGGATGATTGGTTTTGCAAATCTTAACAACTGTATTTGATCCCTTGAAATCATGGGTGCTCCTGGCTAGCAAGGGCACTTTTGGCTCCATAATTAGTCCTTTTTGATTATTTGCATCCTTCTTGAGCTTCATGTTCATCGTGTCATTGATTATGTTGTTCATGATCATCATCCATCAACTATGTTTTCCATCCACATGCAACACCAACACTAGTCATTCACGTGTTTTCCGACTGCATCATTGCCGCTACTGATATGTTGACTGTGTTCGTCGTTGTATGTGTGTGATCTACGAAGCTTCCAACATTCCAAACAACTTATTTTTTGTATTTCTCAAATTTTTATAACTCCCCTCCGTTATTGAGCATCTTTCTCTATAGATTCTTCTATGCAACGTTTGAAGCTTAGATTTTGATACCTGGTACTAGCCATCCTCCATTGACAACCTCATATGTCCTAACTTTTCTTTTGAAAAAGTGAAATAGATCCACTAGAGCAAAACTGACTTTTTCATGATTCTGATTGGACCAATGTGATCATGACAAAGAATTAACCAATCAAAACCATTTTGAGCCATTTCTGGAAAGATCTTATTTTTACGATTTTTCTAAAAATAGGGGCCTGAAACCCTAATTTTAAAATTTTCAAAATTTTGCAAGTATCTTCTTGACAATAAATCCAAAAAAGCCTCATGCTTCATTTGTTGTTCAGAAATTTCTAAGAATAGAAAATTGCCATTTTTAGAGACTTTCATTTGGCTTTTGACGATAATTTTACAAGATTTTGACCATTTTTATCAAATTAATGAAGCAAAAATTTATTTTGGGTACAACATCAGGCTCTGTTTGGGGACCATGTTGGATACTTACAACATAGGAGAACCGAGAATCTTTGGATATTTAGCATAGACCAGGGTCTTATTAGTTGGGCATTGGAGTCAAGACTATTTCCTAATTCACCTAACAGTTGGAATTTTCCTAAATCACCTAAACAAGACTATCTAAGAAATCACCTAGAACATGACAAAATGTTATGAAACGGGGAAATACATTACGACATAACAAAAAACAAAAAAAAAATTATAGAAAGAAAATTACTCCACCCCCGAATGGATGAAGTGCTTTAGATATTGTTTGTTGTATGGCAGTGGGAAGAGCCTTCCACCCATGTCACTTCTACCTAAAAGGCTTTACTTCTCTTCTAATGGGTATTGCAAGAGATAATCCCTCTAGGATGAAGATTCTTAGGTTTTCATATATCCAGGAAAAGGTACTCTGAAAAAAGTTAGAATATGACGCAAATGGGAAAGTTGATACCACAAAGGCATCAATTTTGTTGTCGTCCATCAGGATGTTGAACTCTTCAAACCAGTCAATCGAGTTCCAAACTTGATTTCTATAATACTGTAGGTGATCCTTTTTGAACTGAAAATATCCTTTGATTGGCTCATCCATCAGCTCTATGTCCCCTTTAACACATAGGAGTTTGATTCCCATGTATTCGGTATATTTGAGGCCTAACAAAATTGCCTCTTTTTCAAGTTTAGTGAATTTCGATTACAAGAAACATGAAACTGGGTGCAACTATCCTTTAGGGGAGATGATCATTTCCCATGTTCTTGAACCTGTAGTCGAACAACCCCCATCGTACTGCATTGTTCATATCTTAGTATCGTATGTGTTTCTTTTCAAAACAAGCAATGTTCTAGTCTTTAGTTTCTAACTCTAACAGCATCACATAATCACCAAGACCTATTTCTTGATATATAATCTAGGCTAGGGGGTTTGGGGATTTCACCACTACAAGCAATGTTCTAGTCTTTAGTTTCTAACTCTAATAGCGTCACATAATTACCAAGACCTATTTCTTGATATATAATCTGGGCTAGGGGGTTTGGGGATTTCACCACTATGAACCAGGATTTGGGCTCAGGTTTTATCTTAATTTTTCCCTCCTTTATAGGAATGGTTGTGGACAACCAATATAACTGCATTGCACCACCAAGATCTCTACAAAAACTCTGACTCAACAACATCCCGTAGCTAGCTAGAATGTCAGCCACTAGGATATTCATCATTAACTTTTTCTCCAGATAAGCTGCCAACCTTACTTGAGTGTATGTTAATTGTCCGACCAATGGCACCGACTTAGATTCAAGTGAATAACACTTCTCCTATGTCTTAGTGCATGAGAGTTGTAATGCGTTCATCACTTGTAAAGGCATGACATTGTCTAAGGCTCCTGAATCTATGATGTAATTGCTCGGTTTGAATCCTCCTATATATAGAGATATATAGAAGGGTTTAGGCTTTTCTCCCACTGGAATAGATGACTCGAGCAATGTAAGTTGAATGATAGCCTATTTCTTTACATATTGCATTATTTTGTCCAGCTACTTAGGGTGATCACGTAGATACTCCATTTGTGAAATCTTAACCTTGGTCTTCATCATGTAGTTTACAATGCCAAATTTTGCTAAAGATGTGTCTTGAGCAACTACTTTAGCATTCTCTTGTGAATTTTTAATAGTGGAAGTTGCAACCACTTAATTTTTTCTTTAGCTATCTGCTCCTCTTCTTCTTCCTTTTGCACTTTCAAGTGCAAAGCACATGTAAACACAGGCATTGAATGTCTTTCATCATTTGCTACAAGAGAGTAGTGGCGAGGGGCTTCTTTTTCTTCAATAACAGGTTCAAATTATTCTACAGTGGAGTCGCCATCGAAGTTGTTCGTCTATGGTAAGACAACATTCAAACTTGTTGTAGAGACAAAACTTGAACTGGGTGCAACATCAATGTATCCCATGATCTAATTCATTCTTATGTTCTCAAGACATGTAGAACTGGTATGTGCATTAGCCACATGGAAAGAACAAAATACTGCATTGTGTGCAATTTCAACTATTTTTCTTGGTGGAGGTGTTGGAAACCGTGGCCTAGAAAAAGGCTAAAAATTATTTCCTTTTTGCCGGTACGATTGCTGAGGTTGGTAATATGGTGGTAGTGCAAGCATTTCATTGGCTACCCTTGGTAGCAATGGATATGTAGAAATCTGAACTAGAGGTTTGATTGAGTCCTCCATCTTGTTGGAGGTGATCATATTATCCTCCAACTCGATGGTGTGTTCTTGTGCATCCATCAATTCTATTTCTTTCACTGTCTTTAGGAAGAAGTCTATCTCTAATGGAAGAGCATTTATGAAATAACTCATTAGAATCTCTGGCAATGGATTAAGTATAGAAGAAATTAATGTAACAATACAATTAAATCTTGCTAAAAAATCCCTCATGTGCTCGTTGTGCTCCATCTTTGAATTTGCAAGTCGGGCAAACAACAAATGATTGTCTTTAGTGGGCTTGAATCTCGCAAAAAATTTCTCGGTCATAGTTTTCCAACTTGTGATAATTCCTGGCTTTAGGTGATTGAACTAGTCAGTAGCATTTCCCACAAGTCTCCATAAAGAGATGCATTGTGATTTCTTCATGTGTCATGTGCAAGACGATGCAAGCCATTGTAAACACAAAAAAATGTTCATCTAGGTGTTGACTTCCATCACCATGAAATCGGGGAAAGTGCTTCCTTGACCCTTTAGGTAACTCATGATTTACCTAAAAAGCCAAAGGTCCAATGTTATTACCCCAAGGTAATGAAGGTGGACGTCTTTGATATCTATCATCACTATCAATATTATTGCTATTATCATCCATTGCTTCTATATGGATCATGCAATAGGATGCCAGATGGTCATTATGTGTCATAAAGTGTTGGTTTTTCTTGAATTTTTATGCCTTGTGCCCCATGGTGGGTGCTAAAAAACTATTGGCATTTCAATTCGTGCCTCTAGTGTGCATATTGGAAACAAACAACTATGCACAATTAGAGTGCTCTTCAAATTAGGAGGGAAGCTCCCTCTTTTGCTAATTATGCATAAAAAGAAAAAGTAAACTAAATTCCTATCTTTTTATCTCAACTGAGAGCACAAGGTTTATAAAACTCTTTGCATTGTAGCTGAGGTTTTCTCTGGTTTCATAACTTCAACTACAACTAGGCCTAAACTTATAACGCTTCTATCTCCTCGAGTAAATTCAAAGCAAGAGGATTTAGAAGTAATGATGAATGATTTTGGTTTACACATAAATTAAACAAACTTACTTCCTATAGACATATAAATTTGGACACTTAATTTATCCAAATTTATCCCCTTTCATTAACATCCTTAAGTTCTTCTAATCCCTAAGGTATCTAGTTAAATAATTAAATACCTTCCTCTTTTCATCAATTGAATTAAATAAATATTCCCTTCATGTCACATCCTCCATCATTTTTATCTTATCTTAATCCTTCTTTTAATCCCATCATTAGGATGTGCACATGCCTAATCCTTGATTAGGATGTGTCACATCCTCCAACTTTTGCAAGTTGGCCTCTAATCTCTCTTATCCACCTAACCTTCCTCTAACCCCTCATCAGCTTGTCTAATCACCCCCTTTAGTCAACTCTTCCCATCCCCCAAGGAATTTTTAATTCCTTTTGTCTTCCCAAAGTCCTTTGAGGAATTTTTAATTCCACTCTCATCTTTCAAGGAATATTAAATTCCTTTTCTCTCCCCATGTCCTTTATGACATGTGTCCTTGTCAACCTTATTAAATGCTTTTCTTTTTGACAAGGCACTCCACTTCCCCATGTGAATTTTTAATTCACCTTTTAATCCCCCAAGGCACTCAAAAGGAATTTTTAATTCCACTTCTTCCCACATGTCCTTCTCTTATTCTTTATTCTTTCCCATCTCCCCATGAGAATATTTGAGGAATTTTTAATTCCTCACATGTCCTCTCACCCACATGGGGACAAGGACCTCCTTTATGAGGAGATCTTGTCCAATCCCAAGGTACTTTGTACCCCCCTCCATGTCATGTACCATCCTTCCACCTCATGTCCACTTCACCTTTTAGGGCTATATCACATGCCACATGTCAAGATGTGAGGGCTTGTGAGTTCTCAACTCACCTTAGCCCTACATCTTGATATTTGGTGGTTCAATCTTGACTGTCCATCTCTTCTAGGAATTCTCAAAATTCCTATAAATACCCCCTCTTTTCTCTCATTTTGGGGGAGATCATTTTGCTAGCCAAACTCTTGCAGTTTTGTTTCTCAATCTACACTTAGCCATTTTCATGTTTTCATCCATTTCCATCCATCTTCACATCATCATCTAGCTTGCATCTTGCCATCCAAGGAGCATACACATCAAAGATCGAAGGGCCAACCAAAGGATCGATTCGACGCAAGGTATAGAGTTCCATTTCTTGTTTTTATCTTGTGTTGATTCCAACTTAGGCTAATCTTGAGGTGTAGGTTGTTTTGGTGTTTATTTGCACTCTTTAGTTTGCTGCTCGTTTTCTAATGCTCACATTCACCTATCACATTTCTGGCACGCAGGTGGGACCCACAAATGGGTCTTTTTCTTTCACGTTTGCTATTTTTTGCATTTTTTGCAGAGTGGCGGACCTGTCCCTGTAGAGTGGCGGACATGTCCTTATGCAGTGGCGGACCTGTCCTTCTACTCTTTCTTCCCGGGGCCGCCATTTCCACACCGTTTGTCCGATTGACTCCGTTCAAAGGAAGTTCTTATTTTTCCGTGCTCTTTCCAACGATATATAACACTTGATATTTTTGAGAAGTTGGCTGGGGCACCTTTTTTCTCCGGTGGCGGACCTATCCCTGCAGAGTGGCGGACCTGACCTCCCGAAGGTGAAATTTCAAGTTTTTACCAACTGTCCTTTAGTAAAGTAGGCACATAGTTTAACTAGAGGGGTCAATAAACCTTGTTTGGCGTGCTTGTGGAAGGCTATTTGACGTATCCAATCCCCTTCCGCCATTTGGCGATCCTGGGTGACGAGAAATCATAGCTTTCCAAGTCCTTTGAGTCACCCCATTTTTATTTTCTTAGTGGGACCTGCTTGGGGATTTCATCACCCTAAGGGAAGATTCCAGCTCTGCAGCGTCAGGCGGGGGTATATAAAGGGGGGAGAGCGAAAGCTGTACCTCAATCCAGCCACGTTGTAATTGGCGAAGCGTCGGGATGACGTGAAGAGTTGGTCCGAGCCTTTAGTATCTCGCTAAGGTTCCCGACTCACGCTTGTAACGGGTTGGTGTTCACGGTTTGGGCCTCACGTACCGGGTGTATATCGAGGACTCCTTAGCAACCATGTTCATCCTAGAGTAGAAAACTTTGTTGGCCATACCCGTTTCTACTAAATCTTAGGGTTGTGTTGTCTAAATTGTCTTTCTCGTGCAAAAGCAGTCATTATCAGTGTTTGCTATATTTTGGGTCCTTTGCC